>QYTT01088391.1:12980-26979 GCA_006980735.1 Dasypogon diadema | reverse complement strand
CTTGCCTTCCGTGCAATTGCTCAGGGGATCTATCTAGTAATTATAAATATGGTAATTAAGAAATTTTTGAACTGATCAAATTTAAAATGATAGAAGGTAATTTTCTCATACGCTCCATTTCTTTAAGAGCGTCAGTATTGCATGGTTTTTTTGCCTGTTAATTGTAAGATCTTAATAACTATTAAACATTTTGATTGGGAACTTTAATCGTGTGTTTTTCGTAATCTGATTTTTACATTTTCTCTTAATTTTTTTATAAGGTAGAAAAAAAACTATTTGACCTATCGACATAAACTAAATTTATTTAGATAAATAATGATATCTTATCCTCGATCCAGCACTAAAATTAAAAGAAAAGAAAAATAAATAAAATAAATTGTATTTTGTTCATGCAAATAGACATTACTCAACTTTGTTTAAAATAGTACAGTATTTAAATTTTTGGGACTTTTTCCATTTTTGTTTGGTTCTCATAGCGTAAATTTTTTTAGAATTTCAAAATATTTTTATTTTCTTTGTTTTGGGCAAAACTTTACAACGCGAGGCTGTACACAATGGAGCAACGGCATAAAGGATGCCCGTAAACAACGGCTAATTACTGAAAAAAAATGTATATGTAAACTTTACATCTCATATAAATAGATTTCCAAATTTTATTATTTTTCTCAAAAAAATTCTAAAAAATCACCTTTTTTTAAGCCTTGAAAATAAGGTTCGCCCTTTAAAGTGTTGAGAATATGGGGGAAATTTAGTTATTTCCAATCTCTTTCAGTAATCGTACCGTAAAATTTTTCGCGGCATTGTGTTTTTATTACTTTTATAAATGTAGAAAATAAAAATCCTCTGAAAATATTATTTTTGTTTGAAAGCGAAGAAAAGGTTAACTTGAAGTTATAATAGCAATTTTCTATATCACACCTCTCTTGTTAATGAATGGTAAGAGGTTAAATAACCTTTCAAGGTAAGGTATGCGACACAGTTTGTGCAAATAAAGGCACCTGTTTAAATAATACAAGTTGCACCACCTACTGACTTCCAATTATTTGAAAACAAGTGTCTTCATAGCCAGAGAAAAGCACCGCATCAAATTGTATCTTATGAAATGTCTAAAAGTTTCTGTACAGTATTTTGTGAAGAGTCTGACCTTACGTTATCATGAAGAAAGAATGTAGGTCCATATTGATTGATTAATACAGACTGTTTTTTCACGTCTTTTCGATGTATAAGATCTATCTGGAAACAGTAACATTCAGTATCAATGTTTTCTCTGGGTTAAAGTAAGAGTCAAGGGGCCACCATACAGTAATCATAACCTTCTGTCGGTGTAACGAACGTTTAGGGTCATATTTTGGTATTTAGTCTTTAACAAATCAATCTTCAACTTCTTGTTATTAAGGAAGATCCACAAGTAACGATTATTTTGCAAAAAAAATCTGTTTCTTAAAGCCAATGAAGAGCGGATACAACTGTCTTTGATTTTCGTCCAACTCATTGCGAACCCATATTGCGAGCTTTTTAACTTTCCCAATCATAAAATGCTTAGTAGGAATTTTTTTCTGATATACCAACTGTATTGAAAGACATTGTACTGCCGGTGAAGTGTTAGCTTTAATTGCCGCTTTCATTGATCGATGACCATTTTTCGTCTTCCTCATGGTTCATTTTGTAGACTTAGATCTCCGGAACGAAATCTCCAAAACCATGGATTCTCTGATGCTGAAATTTTTGAACAGTCCTACCAATTTTTCCGTAGGTACAGATATAGTGGTTCCGAGGATCGTGGGGGTGGTGTGTTGGTGGCGTGCAAGGCCCATTTCAATAGTACTGAATTTACGTTTCCCACTGATTTTAACGTAGAGCTTCTGACTGTTAGGATCTCCTTTCCAACACAAAACTTGTATCTTATCTGTTGCGACATTCCACCTAACATGTTTAATCAATTGGACGAGAATGTTCGCAGTATTTTTGATATCTTAGTACTTCATCTGAATCATATCTATGATATGATGAACTCTGTTGACGGAATTATTCTTCTTGGAGACTTCAATTTACCCAATATTCAATGGGTATATAATGAAGATGACGACGACTCCCTCCCCAATGACAACCTCTCAACCAGGGAAAATAAATTTCTGGATGGACTTGCTTCCTTGAGTTTATACCAAGTGAGTAACGTCCGGATCGTTTTGGGGAGGCAGCTAGATTTGATTTTTTCCCTATTTCAGGTAACACAATGGTTGAACCGAGTTCAACTGTTCTAACAACTGTTGATTCGTGCATATTGACAGCCATCCGCATACAGCTGACATATCCCCGTTTATCTCTGATGAACTCATTCTTTCCCATATCAATGAGCTGGCCCTCGATTTCACTTCGGATCCTGCAGTGATCAAGTCGTGCTTCGATGCTTTGGTTGTTCCCCTTCGTATTCCTTTTCAGAAGTCTCTCAGTGATGGATGTTTCCCTAAACTGATATTCACAAGAAGGGTAATAGGAGAGAGATTTCTAATTACGGACGGACGGGGTCGGTAGTTATTTTTCAGATGTTTCCGCAGTGTAAAGATATTCTTTCGTCCAGTCAACACGGATTTGTATCGGGCAGGTCCACTACAACAAACTTATTGGAATTTACCTCTGAGGCAATATCTGGTTTTGGAAATAATTTACAAACTGATTGTCTGACTGACTGTCTGATAAGTCATATCAGGTACCCTTTCGCGGTGTTCGGTGTTCTAGAATCATAGAGGCTACGTCTGGGATGCCGCAGGGTAGTCATCTTGGCCCTATTATTTTTGTCCTTTCTATTGCACTTACTGGCGTTTTAAATTGATAACATTTTCAAAATAATAATCAAGCCGAGATGTTAGTCCAGAACTTTTTTGATTCAAACCCACCATAGCGTTGCGTAAGGGAGAATCGACGAGTAGTTTTTGAAAAAGTCAAAAATATTGACGGCGAATATATATTGTATTGAAGTTAATTGCAGCACATTTTATGGACGAATAAACCATATTTTGAAAAACTAAACTTACCTATATCTCAAACCAATAGTAAATTTTTGTAAAAATACTAGAGTTACAAGCACAGCAATACATGACCTGAATAAAGCACACTTTCACTATCGCCCTGAAATTTCTCATTTAAGACAACGTGTAAAAGTTCGGTGACGATATGATAAACATATTGCAATTTGCATACTCAAGGTACATATAAAATTTGAATTCGAATTCTGTTGTCACTAAAAATACATAAACTGTAGATTTCTTAGAGTATGTTGACGAAAACTGACAAACAAAATAGTTTTAGGTCATTATCACTTAGTCTGCAAACATATTATACAATTACGGATATACAATTTTTTAAGCAACGGCGAAATTTTTGAGTATGCAAGTGAAACACAAAAGTTGTGCCGTTTTTGCTCTCTCCATTTTTAATTCATCCCAGTGATTACTGGAAGAAAAAGGATTGAAACAAGGTAATTAAAGCCAAAAGTGCCCCCCATTCAATATGTTCTAATTGAAGTAGAATTTTGAAAATAGGTTCTTGAACCAAAATCGTAACGTAAACGTGAGAGTATGGAAAGGAGAATTTGAGAAGTCACACCAAACACCATACATATTTCAGACAATTCAGTGTTGACTTTAGGAATCTGTGGAGAATATAACCCTTGGGGTTCGATTTTTGTCCAATGTCGTATTTATACGGTCACCCCCAACGTGACATATGAGTTCAAAGGTAAAGGGCTTAAAGCTGTTTCCTTGTTGCTTGTTCATTTCATATCCATAACTAGTGAATAGCTTAATTCTAGCGAACAGTGAGCAATATATGCTTTTTGCAACCTTGAAAACAAATTTCCAAGACTGATTAAACAATTTTCCTGTCATCCAGGACTGGTTCAATAAACATATCTACATATTAAGTTACGACGACAGATTGTGCTTTTAACACAATATTTACATAGAATATTTACATTTAACTTTTCACGAAAACGCACTCACCGTACCGAATATTAGCCGCAATTACAGGTCGTATAAATAAACATCTGTATTCAGAACCAACAAGAAAGTTCACTGACTTCAAAAGTATGTGAATAAAACAAAAACATGAATTTGAATTCCGGGCATGACCATCAATGAATCTGTTTCGTGAACAGGTGACCCGTTTTACAAATTATTAGACACGTGTTTTGTGATTAATTTGCATATTCTTTAAAAAACAACAAAAGCAGGAACTTGGGTTATTTATAGCTCAAGCAAAAAAGTTTTTCACGAATGCAATCAGGCAGCCTCCCAACTTGATATCCATGATATAAGCTTTAGCATCTAATTAAAGTTGCTTCTGACTTCTGAATAAAAATGACTGAGAGTTGCTTTATTGACTGTGACATCACACTTTGCTGGTACGATTCCGTTCCATGATTTATAATGGTAATTACTGACGAGTGTACCTTGACATACCGAAAGTTATTATCTAAGCTTTTGGATTTCCCGGGTTTTTGTCAAACACCCCATTATTGTTAATTAAATTTAAGATTAAAGGCGATATTCTTGAAATAATCTATAGATACATTCATAACACAAAGAGTGCAGTGACTTCACATAACAAATTAAAGAATAAAAATAAAACAAATACATTTGAAAGTAGATAAGGTCTTTTCAATTTTACAGGGAGTGTAAACGTGAATGCTGAAGAATAAATTTACTATGCTATATTATGAGTCAATGCCGATATCTGCATAACTAAGTAGGCAGAAAAACACTTGTTCGTTAATTAAATTAGTGTGGGTACTATTTGATAAATTTATTACATCTCTGAGGCGCACGTATACAGATTTTCTCCCCTGTTGGTGTGGGTTCGAGTCCCGCACAGGACACGGCGATTATCTGGGTACCAGTGGTTAAAGCAATTCTATTGACAAGAATTGTACTTGTGAAGTCACTGGGATGTTGCAAAGTAATAGTTTCATGCCAAATATTGTGGCTCACTTGCAACATTTGTCAGGTTTCTTCCGCCTAAGCTATACTGTGTGCATCATAGGGTTGTTCCTTGAGCGTAGGCAATACCTTAAACAAAAGCTTCTAAGCTACAGTCAGTGAAATTTATTTACTCCCGCAAAGTTTTTCTATGGTAGCCGCCAATGTACAAATTAATTATGTTTCAGTGTTGTAAAGGCTACACTACTGATATTGACACTTGGAAGCTAGTAGTAATAATCCCTTTTTGAAATTAATATATTACGAGTTTTCCCCGTAAAGGCAAGCAGATATAAAAAATTTATTCTATTTTAAAAACAGTAAAATTCTAGACTAAAGAGATTTTTACACGAACTTAGTCGCCGAAATGCATCTTGAATTTATTACGGCACTAAAGTGGTATATATTCTTGATCAAATATCGGCGCAGATTGTTATTCCGCAAAGGAGTTTTCTTCCAGAGATCATTTCGTAACATGGAGATACAATCTGTTCAACAAGAAAGGAACCGCAATTTTTTTATTTACAGAGGAAATATTTATTTCTAATTTTTTTACATTCAAGAATATTGAAGGTACTACGACGCAACCAAATAATAAATTGTGTAGTCCCTGCCACTATCGAGAACGGACTGGTATACTCTGGGCATGCTTTCGACGTGTTTTTCCGCATATTCAATCGACAGCGAACGCCATATCTTCCGAATCACCCGTGATAGCTGCTTGAGATTGTACACAGGCCTTCTAGCGAGTTGGCTCTTCATTATGCCCCACGCATTTTCAATTGGATTGGCATCTGGGGATTGGGATGGCCTGTCCAACGTTGTTATGTTATTTTCTGCTTTCCAGATCCTG
Organism: Dasypogon diadema; assembly: GCA_006980735.1. Taxonomy (NCBI): domain Eukaryota; kingdom Metazoa; phylum Arthropoda; class Insecta; order Diptera; family Asilidae; genus Dasypogon; species Dasypogon diadema. The sequence goes on along the minus strand of QYTT01088391.1, from coordinate 21,153 downwards.
AACAGTCGACTCCGATGTTTGGGATCGTTATTCTCTTGGAAGATCCAATCATCATAGTTGGGTCCAAACATCTTCCTCACTGATTTTAGGAGAGCACGCTGATAAATGTTGACCATCTTCTTACTGTCCAAATTCTCGATAAAGGGCTCCAAGTAGCCCAAACCGTGTTCCGAAAAGCATCCCCAAACATTGATTTTTATTAGATGCTTGAGAGTCCCGCGAGTGGACTAAGCACGCTTCATGCGAGTTCACGCCCAAAATGTCGATTTATCACTGAACACAATGTTCGACCAATCGCGATTCAAATTCTCGATAGCCCAACCTTTCGTTTTTCCCTATGAGCTTCGGAAAGAAAAGATTTTGATATCGTAGCACGGCATTCTACGTTAGCCTCACGTAAACGCTCTCTGATTATATTGATGCTGACGTCAATTCCCTTTTTTACCAGTTGAGCCTTCACCCCGCGCAGTCTTAAAGCGGGGTTGCGCTCGAATAACTGCAGTATCACTCTATCCTTCTTCTTCGTAGTTGCTCTCTTTACCTCCCGTCCAGGAAGGTCGTCGACAGTTTTCGACCCCAAATATCGGTTTACCTTCTTAGATTTTTTAATTACCTTTGCAGTAGCGGCATACGACAACCTCGGTCCTTTTGGATGCATACACAGAAAGACTGCTTCATACCTGTTTCGTGTATTTTAAGCTCATTTTGAATAAGTTACGCGCACTGTGACGTTTCAAGCGACACTGAAATGAATTGGTATTGGCGTCCTAGCGCTTCCATGGTACAATCACTCAGAGAAAAAGACAGAGAAATATCTTTTATCTTCTTTGAAAAAGGACGGTTCCTTTCTTGCTGAACAGACTGTAGCGGTAACTCATTTTTAAATCTGCTAATTCTTCCATGTAGAAATCCATGTATCCTCTGAGAGTCTGAGGTAAACTGACAGAAATTTAGAATTTACAATAGTTTGCAAAACACGATAGAAATTTCCGTCGGAATTGGTCCTTCGCGGATCAGTTCCCCGGAGCAGATCCACTCGTTAGTGGCCGAAGGCATAAATCCGACCAAAGGAAGAAATCCGTCTTAGCACACTTCTTCTAGGTTATTAGTGACTAATTGAGTGAGGAACTGCTCTCTGGCCTTAAAAAACCCAAGAATTCATTAGAAACTCATATTAAGCATTCCGAGGACCATTATTTACTTACTTTCAGAGTAAAGAATTTTACAAAGTCAAGCATAACGTAGAAAGCCATTACTCTCTTCTATAAACAAAAGAAAATTATTAAATTTTACTTGAAAAATACCTGAAAAAATGGTATCTTTTTGGGAAAAGATCATCTGAAGTTAGAAAAACAAGTTTGAGCTGTACAGAAAGGAAGCAGAAAAGTGTTCGGAGATAGACTTACAAAGCTTTCGAAACACATTTATACATGCCCGACTGTTAAATATGTCAGTGGATCTGTCATTCTGGACAGCTATTTTTCGTACAGGAGTATGGGAAGCATAGTAAAGGAAGACTGACAGCATGCATACACGTGACAGAATGACAGCAGACATACAACCTGTTAATGAAAATCTCCAAGAATATATTTACAGAAAGGGTTTGGATATGAATTTCGCATTCCAACAAAATAAAGACCTAAAGCACACAGCCAAGAAAAGTGCAAAAATTTTCAAAGACTGCCGAATTAAACTTCCACAAAGCCCGACCCTTAACCCCATAGAGAATTTATGGTGTTTAATGAAACAAAAAATAGAATGAAGAGTTAGAAAGTGTGAAGGAGCTTAACCAAATATGGCAATTATTCAACTCTTATTTCATTCGGAAATAGGTCATGAGCATTCTCATGAGACTCAAACCAGTAATCAAAATCAAAAGCGACCATACGGAATATCGGTAAGTAATATTTGTAACTGACCACTTAATTTTACTTCACTGTTGTTATAAAAACATTTCAAATAATACTTCTTTCTGTCATTCTTTGCTGGAGAAGAAACCAGAAAATTAATTTTAATTTTTACAGTAAAAAGAATTTTTTAAATGCCCACTCAATTTTACTACCTATTGTATATGTGTGTATGTTTTCATACACGAAATGTATCAACCAAGATTTACATTGTATGTTTTACAATTGCATGATTCAGTTTCTTACCAAATGGAACTTTATGAACAACTCAATAACAACCCTTTTACACAAATAGACTATAAATAAAATTTACAACTTCCAACAGCAGCTAAATAAACAATAACACAAAAAGGTAATAATATAAAAACAAAATTCTTAAAAGATATAGTCACTCATCTTTCTTAGAATGTAATTAATTTTAGATAATAATGACAGAGATATCACGAGATTTTCAGAATAAAGTTGTACTTTTCCTCGCTTTATCAATGTAACCTGTAAACTGTTAAAATGTGAGTAAATACGAGATTTCTTTATCTAGAACAAGGTCTAATTACTTTTGTCACATGCAAATAGAGTGCACAAAAAACAGTAGGAAGGATTTAGAAAAAGTGAAGAGTGCTTTTATAAATTAGGTGTCAGAGTACATTTTTCTAACTATTGTCTCAAAAACAGAAGTCCAATATTATTTTTATGAAAATATACCTTAATTTTAGGTAGAAGGGAAAATTTTTTATTTTGCTCAATGTGTTCTTGTATTCTACTCCCGCTGAACAATTATAAAATGCTTTCTAAGGGCTTAAAATTCCGCGGGTAATAATATTTAATGTTTCGTACACTAAAAGTCTGACAACACAATAATGTGTATGCAAGGAATGCGCATGGCATGGGATGATATTCGACGCATAGCCTAGCCAGTCGTCGTCATGCAATACATAGATAAATCGCAGGCAGTTTGACAAAAAGTAAAAATTTTCTACTAAAAGGGAGAAAACGTCAGCAATTTCACTAAGCACGGTTTTCATATCTTACAATTAATTATTAACCCCGGCAATCATTACAACACATTATATTTTTTCTCCGCTAATGAGGCGAGCAGGAAAAACTACAGGAAAAATAAGTAATTAATGATAACAATATTGCACAACTTTTTTGCAAAATTGTAATTACCTGCCAACAAAAATGTACCAGTAGAGAAATTAAAAATTGAAGTACTTCCTTTCTGATAAACAAACTTTGCGGCATTGTTATATTCTAAAGCAAAACAATAAGTCACATAGTAAGTGGGTGTCGCTTACGGATGGCCTGTTTCTTGACTGCTGATGACAGAGTAGAACTTTTGTTTATTATATGAGTAATGGCATCCACAGATGTAGAGCTGTAATTAGCAAACTCGTGGTTATATATTTACTTTGTGATGAATTAGCGGAAGGTTGCGATTACTGGTCTATGATTCCGCCAAAATCTCAAATATCAACTCATTTTACTTCAGATATGAGTTTGCATGATAAATACTCAAAATCTGCATGGTTAACTTTCATGAGCTCATGACTATTGAATTGAAGCACGCAATTGACAAAATTTTGTTTGCTTGACACACTTCAACGGAGTTCGAATTCACAATATTGTTTAAATTCAACGAACACCCCTGCGATGCACACAAAAAACCTGAGGAAAACGAATTTTCCGGGAAGAGGAGATTTATTTTTGGCTTGATAAATTCTTGGAAGTTATCCACAATTTTTTATTGTGATATATGACTGTACAACATTTCAATGGATTCGATCGCGTGCTTAAGTCAATGTCACACGAGCGTACATGTGGACGTGCGTCATAGTAACAAATTTGTTCACAACAGGAAAGCACAAAACTTTTGCATAGGACAAAAATTGCGCGTGACCATTAAAACCCAAATTTTTACTGTGACGCGCGTCCATTCGAACCCTCGTATGACCTTACACAATAGCAAATCATACAATACATTAATACCAACAGTTGGTATTCTTATTAATAGTATAAACAGATTTGTAAAATGATTGTTGGAAATGTTTCGTTAAGAAAGGTACTAAAGACTTGGGCTAGACGAAAGCATTTCAGAGAGTTCAGAGAGTTCCTTAGATTATATAACCAAAACAGGATAGGCCACAACTTTCATATACACTGTACGTGTAACTCAAGAAGTCGCTCGCATTATGCAATTCTAAGGATTTTCGAAATAACGACACTTGAAGGTTTTATAGTTGTGATGCAGGTCGTATAGCCTATACTGAACATAATATGTGTGCGAGTCTAGTGCCATATCGCAGAGAACAATAGCGGCTTTTAAAATAGTGCCTATTCACTCTCCTACTCCTCTTCGTTTAGGAGCTGCGACTTTGGGAGTCTAAATTTTGACTTTTTTATCCTTTTTTCACATAAATAGATAAATGCAGTATACAAAGTAAGAACGCTCACCATAGCGGGAACATCGCTTGGGCAAAAGGAGCTGACGATTTCTCAATGACCGCTAAAATTGTAGTTTTCTGTACGAGTATTTCGGCCTTTTATTCAACTTCAAGTTATGAAGAAACATCATCTGTTTTTTAAGCAGATAGCTCTAAATAGACTTAACCAGAAGAGAACTTACATAGTTAGAAATATGAGAGAAACGCGGTATCTCAAAAATGTACCTGTTGACATCATTAAACGCGACGTAATTTCCGTTGGCGTATGGAACCGAGCTTACTAAAAACAAGGCTGCAATATGTAAAATATCATTACAAGTCTTGAGCGAATATGTTTTGGAAGACATTGAGAAGATATCCAAGGCCGCCTAAGTTCAGCATAAACCTTTCCTAGCATCTCACATATATAATCACAACAAGTAGATTTCTCAATTAACTTAGTCCGGCGAGGTTTTTGACTTGCTCCACGTACGGGAAAAATCAAATTGTTCAGATGGATCTGTGGAAAAGTAGTTTATTCTAACTCACACCTATAAACCTTTAAGCACTGAGATTTATGTGAGTTAAGGGATAAACCGCTCCCCACGCCCACTCAACTATTCCTTGAAGATTCTCATTTACAAGGTACACCACATCCTCGAGAAGTCCAATAGGCTTGTTACGGTGTACCTGTACACCATCAACGTACAAATGTATTGATGAACGTTTGACGGTATGTCCAAAGTCATTGATGTACAAACTGAAAGGAAGCGGTCGAAGAATTGAATCTTGTGGACCTGCCGATGACAAACATGCTGACCATGAGATCGCCTACTCTAATATTCCGGTTTCTCTCAGAAAACAAGAAGAAAAAACAGCCAGCAATGCAGGATCATTCTTCACAATGAAAATGCGAGCTCTCACACATCGGCCCAAACAACAAATATTTGACATGCCAAAACATCGAATTTATGGGTCATCCGTCGAAATTTGGCATCCAATGACATCTTTTTGTTTCCTTACGTGAAGAATACACTACGTGGTCAACGATTTTCGACGCCAGAAAAAGTGGGTGATGCCTTAAAAATTCATGTTTTGGAAATACTTTGCAAAAGTGCATCGATCAATAATAAAATCATTTTCCATGATTAATATTTTTTTTTTGTTATTGGGATTGCGGTATTGCGTATTCTTTCTCTTTTTCTTTATCTGTTTTTTTCTTTTGTTTTTAACTGTTTCAGGTTTATTTGGTTACGTATATTTTTTTTCTTTTCTTTTAAACCTACACATCGCATTTTTTTGTAGAAATGAATTAGAGTATATACATACTAAAGAGAATATGTCCCTTGTTAATAAAGAATTATTAATAAAAAAATTAATATTTAAGTTTTGTGGCAAATAATTGATGGCAGATAAAATTGTGGTTATTTTATTTTTTATTTATCATTTCAATGGTTATTTAACTTTAGCTAAACGTGAACTCCACTTAAATATGGAGTTATTAAAATTACATCTTATTTTAGTCAAGCGTTTTATCGAAAATGGGAGATATTTTGCATACATTAAATCGGCAAAGAATAATTTCCTGTTGAAAGCATGTTGAATTAAAGTTTCTGCTGTTGTTTCCAAACACACCTTTACTTTTTCTACTTTGCAAGAAAGTTCGTAAATACAAACCGTAATATACTGCAGAAATACAGCAATAATTCCTTGCGTTCGGAAAATCAAGAAAAGCGAAAATAAATGAAAAATCAAGAAAAGTGAAAATGAATGCAAGGCACATGCTATTGATTTATTTCTGACTGAACCGCTTTAAGTATATTCGACATAACTTTAAAACTGAAAGGCAAAATGGAATTAGTTTCTATCTGCTCGGATAATGTGAGATGTAACGCATAAAAACCAATATAGCCGTTGTTTGCCAAAACAAATATAGAAGCTTAACGGCCACTTATCGAACAAATGTTACCACAAAAAACACAGCTAAGAATATCCAATCATAAGGGAATATCCCGCTAAGATTTATGCTGTTCATGGAGTCTCTGACCATAGCTCTAGCTATAACGAAAAATCGACAAATCTGTTTTTTATCCTCACGTTCCAGAAATTAATAGAATTCTACAAGGAACATCTTGAGATGGCAAAGACTTTTATTTACAAACCAAATAAAAATACACTAAGAAAGGGAAGAAATTATGAAAACAACAGATAAGTGCTTTGCGATTTTTTAACAAATACAAGGATTGTTAGTTTTTTGTATGACATAGAACAGTGTTTCCCAAAGTGTCGTACGCGTACCCTCTGAGGTACGGGAAGATTTTGGTGGGGGTACATGCTGCATCAAGCTTTGGTTGCGCTTGCGCCTGATGCAACAGGCAGTTTATTTTTTTCGATTACAAACATAGAAAAGCTAACATGATGAGTTCTCCACTTCGTAAAGAGGGAAGTATCGCGATTATAATGAAATTAGTTTTTTTGATCGAAAAGAGAACAAAAGGTGTCTTCTTTAGAATTACACTTCACTTTGACACTGTCTAGCACTGCTTCTTTCAATTCTTTTCAGAATTCATTCACATAAAAGTTTATTTTTAGGCTTTCGTACGTCCAAATGAAAAAAACAAATCCTTATAGGATCATTCGTGTGTCTGTCTGTCCGTCTGTCACAGCCAATTTGCTCCAAATCTGCTGGACTGATTAAGTTGAAATTTGGTATACATATGAACTTCTGCGACCCAAATACGTACGTGTAACGTAAATAAATATATTTTGAATAGGGGGGTCACTTTTGGGGGCCAAATTAGAAAATTAAAAAAAAAGGTTTTGCAAGCTGTACCGTGTGACATATCAAATGATTATATGATTTTTTATATTGTCTCAAATATATTTTTTTATAATTTTAAAATAAATAGTTTTAAAGTTATTCAAGAAAATAGATGAAATTTGACCATTCCCCCTCCTTATCTCCGCAACTACTGAGCCTAAAATTTTGAAAAAAAATACTGAAAATAGTTCTTTATTTGTAGATTACAGGAAAACCTATAAGACGTCTATGGTAAATCTCTCAAAATTGTGCGTACAAAGTTACATTTGCAGTTGAAATGTATGGGAGAACATGTTTTTCAACTACAATCTTAAGCTTGTCCTCGGGCTAAATAATTGGTGCTATTTGTTCGACATAACTAGGTATCCGCGCTAAGTACCTACAGCTCAACGCTCCGTCAAGTGGCAAACCAGTTAAGGACGCCACACGCCTAGCGAGCGCACGTATTTGGGTCAGATTTAAAAAAACAAGGTAGATAACATATTTATCGTACGGAACCCTCTCACAAAACTTATTTTTAATATTTACATCAAGTGAACCCAACCAAGTCGGGTTTTGCTGCTTAACCTTGTTTATAAACGTAGCACGAAAACAAAAAACGTTGAGACAATTTCATCTTTCTCGTTGATTATAATGAATGTTATTCATGATATAACTTTTAATTATTTTATTAACTTCCCATTTGTAAGTTATTGTAATGGGTTCGATTTTTCGAACTGAAAATTTCAACATATTTCCACGTTTCGCGGTCCCTAGAGTCCGAATTCATCGTTTTTAGAGATGTAGGCGTCTATTACATAAAATCACAATCAATAAACACATTTGATACACCAAATAAACTATTCTTTTCCTACAGAGATATGTTTGTGTGCTTGTGGACTACGAGTTCTTATTTGGACTAAGATTTTTGTAGCTATGAAGGATGAAGGCGCACATCCCGAGCCAAATAATATTAGTTAATGCTTCGCAGCAGTACTCTACATTTTTAGAGGCAGAACAGTCAGTTCAGTTAACTTCCTTGAAAA
>QYTT01088391.1:0-10126 GCA_006980735.1 Dasypogon diadema | reverse complement strand
CCTATATCCTATACCACATGTATATTATATCACTCGCGTTCAGTTATTACGAACTTAACTACCTCGCTGTCCGCAACTCCATCTAAATGAACTAGGATTAATTACGCGCCTCTTTTAACTTAGAGCTCATCATTGTTGAATTTGTATGGCCTTTGCCCTGGAATGCGTACCAGTGATCCAACTGCATTCCAACTTTGTTGGGGTACCTCTGACAATAAATATGCAATCCAGAAAAGGGAATGAATTTAATGTGTTATTGATAGTTCAACAATCCTATAATAAAGTTTTTTTAAAGAAAGGTAAGATCAGACGCAGCTAGAGAAGTTCGACATTGTTGCAAGTTAACATGTCAGTAAATATAGGAAATATATATATTGAATTATTTCCAACTACATTCTAACTTTGATTTCCTATTCGAATAGGACGTTTCCTAATTTCATTCGGACAATTCGCAATTCTATTCTCAATTCCATCGGTACAAATCTCAATTTCATTCCGGAATTTCTATTTTTTTTGCATTTCCCAATTCAATTTGGGATTTTCTCAATTTAATCTGAACATTAGTATGTGGAATCCAATACGAACTCTCTTTCACGAATAAATGCTCATGTAAATCTTGTGTACGCTTGTCACACTGGGCATGCCTCAATCTCACGGCATGTCACGTGATGATCGTGCGTTATCAGTCCGTGTACCATCAATGTTTTCCAGGACAACAACCGATATTAGCCGACGTTGTTTAAATTCGTCCGCGAGCGAATAAAGGTCACGATGAATTCACTAAACCAAAAGCCGAAGTGAGTTGATTGATGCAATATTGTTAAGAGAGAGATGAAATTTTCAAAGAGTTAACCAAAGGCGTTTGGATGCACACAGCAAGATATTTCTAAAACTTTGATAAATCTTAAAATCAAACCTAGGAAGAAGTAGAAATCAGCAGAATATACAGATTTTTCGGATGGTGAAAAACCATCAGGAATAGTATTTTGCTTTGTATAATGAAAGCTACTTCTCTTATTACCTTATTTTAGAGAAAGAAGAAGTCCATCATAATATTTGTTTGAGGTAGTTTTTACCATACTTTACCTGCTATGATGCAACAAAAATAAATATTATTTCTCAGTTTTTATATTTCTATGTAAAATTAAAACGTAACGTTATATTTTAAGCAGATCGACGGTGGAAGTAACCAGCGTATCGACAGCGGAAGTAACCAGCTGGTCGACGGTGGGAGTAACCAGCGGTGACGGTGGGAGTCCCCGTGTAGGCGCACGTCCGCAAAGTTTCTTCCCTGTTGGCGTGAGTTCGAATTCAACACAGGACACGGCGATTTTTCTGGGTACCAGTGATTGAGGCAATCCTACTGACAAGAATTGTACTTGTGAAGCCACTAGGATGTTGCACAGTAAAAATTTCATGCCAAAAATTGTGGCTCACTTGCAACATTTGTCAGGTTAAAATTTCCCAATCTCCCCTTCCCTAGATTTCCTTCCGCCTAAACTGTGCTGTGAGCATCATAGGGTTGTCCACTGAGCTTAGGCAACACCTTAAAAAAAAGAGCGTGTCTAAAGCTACGTGTCCACCACCGAGTTTTCTTTATAACAAACGACAAGGAAACTTGTTCAACAAACTTTTTCTGTGTAAACAGCCTGCAATTTGCTTGGCCAAGATTTTGACGATCTTTGCAAAGTATTTTTTGTCAAGAATTTTTGGCAGCGGAAACACCTCAAATCAAAGTTTCTTCTTTTCAAATAGACTTCAAATAGTTTTCGGCGTTCAGTTACTTAATGACATCGTGGTCTGTGACTAATTTGTGACATGAATAAAGTGGTATAAGCGTTGCCCCTTAAATTTTCAATAATTTTTATTAAATAATTATTTCTTCCTAGTTCTTCACGTTAGTATCTTACTTATTTTTGGAAGGTCAGAAGATATCTCAAAGATAAAGAGGAAGTCAGTTGGAAATATCCGTATAAAATTTTTATACATGCTCACTTCTTCGTTTCTTAACTCCCTCATTCGCACTGAATAGGCAACTTCACTTTTTTTGGGTAAACATTTTTCATCCAAGTTTCTCTATTTTGTTTTACTTCACTTCCTTCACTATCTAATAAAATAGAAACATATCTTGCTGCAGCTACATGGATAAGCCATAATGAAATTCTTGTACACAAGACCACGAGAAACTCGCTGTTTTCTAGGTAAAACTCTCTTTCTGTGGAAACACCATTGAAAAGTTCATTTACCCAGTTTTTCTCACAGAAAAATTGTTCCCTATTCAAAAACTTTTTATATAGTAGAAAGACTCTGGAAAAGAAACTTGTTCATTCGAAGAAATGTTCTCAAAGAAAACGTAGTGGACGCGTATCTTTACCTTTCTTTACCGCCTATAGTCTTTCCTGCACAAATAAGAAGCTTTTGAATTTAAAAACCGTTTATTTTACTTATGGCGATTTTCAATACTTCAGTTATTATAATTTTCAATCTCCATGAAACGTACCCAAGTTCTAGTAGAACTACTCAGATTCCATAAGGTTAGTGCCAAAATTGGAAAAGTGCAGTAAAGATTGATATTAGCAAACCAATAACACTTTATTACAATTCAAAAATTAGTTTTTCACTTTTTTTAATCACACTTCTGACAATTCAAAAACGTGTCTCCTGTTAGATATGTTAGAATTAAATGAAGGGTAATTTTTGAGGATTTGAGAATAATTTTACATTAGTACCAAACTTTTTGGGAAATTCAATTATGTTTGCAAGTTCTGCTCATGGAATTCTAAGAGAACGGTCAACGGTGTCAACCTAAGGGTTAACTCTCGCTCCTTCCTCACTTCATTCAGAAACTAGCTGATTACAGCGACATGTATTTTATACACGATACTTAGCTTTAGAGTTGAATGTACCCATTACCAAATTCCCCATTACTTCTGGATCACCATCTATTCGTAATTGTAATTGTTGCCCCAACCTCTTGTGGCTTTCTATTTGGATGTGGAAACACCTGCAAAATGAATTCGACATTACCGAAACCCACCTGGATACTCCACTCGTGCAGTCAAAGCATTGTATACTTGTATTTAGTCAGAAGGAAATCAATTCGAGCATTCGTAGATTAAAAATCATGCATTTGCTACCTTTTAATACAAAATCTATAAAGCAATTTCGAAATACAAGAATGTTTGTCCGTTTTAGTCCTTAAGTCGGTTAAAATAACAAATTTAAAAAACAAACTAGTTACTCTTTTTATGAAACCTCTGGCAATATCAAATAAAAAATCGTTATTTTTCTTCTATTCGAAGTAGATGGATAAAATTGGGCACACAAGTATTTTAGCAAGACCTAAATATTCTAGCAGAAAATGGATCAGATCGGGTAAACCTTTCAGAAGGCTGCCATATGAAAGTTTAAAATGTAAATTATTTCTAAAAAGTTTTTGCGATCGCCATGAAACGCGCTTATATAGTTTTCGAGGTTGCTGATTTCGAATCTGGAGTCGGATCTTTGAAATTCAAAGTCTCGGATCTAATATATCGGACGAGTCTTTAAATGTCAAAAAAGTATTCACGAAATGGCGAATATAATGAATGAATGAATATGACGTACGGATCCAATATAATGGACACATTTTTAAGAATAGTATGGTATAGACATAAAAACATGTAAACCAGAACTATTGTAAGTCGACTAAAGCAAATTTTACACGAGGGGGTTTTTTTAAGCCATGATAATTTAAAAATAACCAAAATAATTTCCTATTCAAACTCAAAGAAATTATTAAAATTCGACAAGTTGTTAAAAAAATACAGCAACTACAAAGGTTCAAATTGCTTCCCTGTAAAATTTAATGTGATGGATTTACAATTTTCTAATTTACAGAGACGATTTATTCCTGAAGTCTCTGAGTATGATTTTGAAGACTGATATAAAAAATTTAGCATAGTGGATCCAATACGACGGAAAAGATTGCTTAATATTTTAATGGAATGTTCGTAAAATCAGGAGCTTAGGAGTTTCTGATTTGATGATTAAGAACTTGAGATTCTATTTTCTACAAGTTCAATATGATGAATGCAGTATGTCGGATATCATATTAAAAATTTCATAGATTGGCTAATATACAGAGTGTACTAAAGGTAAAGGGGCGACGGAATATCTAGGAAAGTTGAGATTTATGCAAAAAACTTGAATGGCAACAAAGGGGACTTGACTCAGGATCAAATTTAAAGGTCACTTACAGGTCAACTTCATTTTTTTATATGTTGTACCCAATTTTTTACACCGAAAAGTGAGAGATCGTAAAGTTTTACGTTCGGGTATGTGATTCATTTATGGACCAAAGCGATCTACAGGGGTAACTTCAATGTTAAATTAAGTAATTAAAGCTAAAGGGTGCACCCACAGGTTGCGGATAGTAGGACGGCCGGTAGATTTGAATATGCAAAATGTTGTGAATATGCAAAAATAAGTAGCCGTGGACAATTAGTTACAAGCGCTTTACTTTCTTTTCTTCCATACGTCTAGGATATAACATAAATAGTCTAAACCAACTGTAGTTTCTTTTCTTGTTTTGAAATTGATTTCCACGAAATTATGAAATTTCGTTGCTGTGTTAAATCAGCTGCAGTAGATAGCATAGGGCCTTTATCTACTTAAAGTTTACATTATCTACCAAAAACTTACATTGTCTACGTAGACTATGCATTATCTACATTGACTGCGTATTCTTTACCCCGAAATGTAAACACTACGCGTAAATGCACATCGCTTATGGCAGTGCGAACTCTTTTTTTCTGTTTACTCTAATTATCTGTGAAAACCCTACAGTACTGAAAAAAATACGCACATAGAGTAAGATGGAAGTATTTTTTATAGTCTGTCAAAATAAGAAGAAAAATGCCTGTTCTGCTCTGCTCATCACACATAAAATAAGTCGAATTTACCTCGGTTTTAACCCTTTCGGTGACATCGGGACATACATGCCCCACCCTTCACATTTTCCCACTGGGACGCATATATCCCAAGCAAAATGCCCACTTAGATATATGTATATGTCCTGAAAATTTTGCCATATACAAATTAATGAAAATAATTCCAAATGCAGTTTAAAACCAAAAAAATGTCACTGAGTTCAAAAAAATGAAATTGATTCCGAAAGGGTTAAAGGCTAACCATCATTAACAAAAATTGATTAATATTGCTGAGATTGCTTGGGTTTTGTTTCTATTCGCACTTAATTATTTCATTATCTGAACAATTGAATAGCTTTTCTGTTTGTATTAGTATTTCGGCAGCAAAGAGTTAACAGAATCCAATGATTTCCCTAAACACAAGACATTTTATAAAATTATTTATTTTAACTCGAAATTATCATCAACGTTCAGCATAAAGATAGAGAACTTTAATTTTATCGAAAGAAAACTTTTCATGCCGGAAAGAGCATTTGAAATCAAATTCCAAAAAAAGTTTCGTGTACAGAAATGTGGGACGATATAAATTTGCTACCTTTTAATACGAAAGCAATAAAGCAATTTCGAAATGCAACAATGTTTGTCTTTTTTAGTCATTAATTGTGGCAGGTGTTAAAAGCAGGTGTCTTTAAGCCAATATATCTGGAAAAAGGTAATAGCTAGGTACCAATTTTGTACGGAGGATTTGTAGCTAACATAATGAGGAATTCATTTATGTAAAAAAAATAAAAAATAATAATAAGCGAAGTTTTCGGGGAAAATGGAATTTTTGCTAAAATTTATTGAAAATAGAGAAAGTTTTCCATATTTTAAAGGTAATTTTCGATGAGTGGGAACATCTACATGAATTAAGTTGATACCTAAATAAAGCCTAATAAATTATCTGTGAAATAAAACCAATTAGGTTTCCGTGCGTTCAATGGTTCCAATGTTATGATTTAATATTTACTTGTACGTACCAACCCGAACACAATTTTTTTAAGACGCCATATCTCAGTAGGTGTGGCAGATGGACACCCACCCCCTCCTATACAATTTTTTTCTTAGAATGAGCCCAGGAATCATCCCTTGAAGGATTAGCATCTGAAACCGGGACACTCTGTATATAGAAACCTTGTGCAAATTGTTCATTAGGGTTGTTTGTTATTTATCAGAAATACAGTAATAGGTAACTTAATAAAGTTTCAAAGTCATCATCCCCAATAAACCTCGAAGTATTTATCTCATTAAGGCAAACAGGTAAATGCTCCGGCCGGTTACTTTCGGATTCTTTAGGGACCAGAAAGTTTTAATGAAAATTTATGAAAAACCTGGGGCAACACGTTTGTTGACCTTTTCCAGTAAGTTGAGGAACTTTGAGGACAATTACCAGGAAAACTTTTATTCATCCATATTTAGTTTTAAATTTGTGTTGTAACCTAATATGCTTTAGGAAAAGCAATGAATTTGAGATTATTTACTTTTCTGCTTTCCTTTTAGAATGGTTAATGGGTTCTGGAAATTTTAATGAAATTTATATATGGTCAAAGGTTGGTGCAAATAATTGAAACACCGATGCGTGGACCTTCTTTAAAATGAAACTCTTATTATGATCAAGAACAATATAGTGAGTATTCCTTTTAGCCCAGAAGGCGCACTTCTCAGCGTAAAGCCAAGAATTATTTACCCATCTCCGCATTATGTCAAAGAAATGTGTTAAGATTAGGCTCCTCGACAAGCAAGCAAAATAGGACAAGGATAGGACAAGGATAGGACAAGGAAACAAGAAAATAGTTAGTAATGGAATAGTTATAACATGAATCACAAGACTAGGAACACACGATTTTTTAATACACTCTTGGGCACATCCAAATTAAAGTGCTCCGCTACGCAATTGACCGACGCACACATGCGATTAATAGGCTTACCATAGTTTGTTCTGGAGGAATTAATATGCAAAAGAGGGGGCACCTTTCAAGTTGCGACTATTACTCCTGAACGATACCACTAAGCAGATAACAGATAGAGAACTCAAATGAGAAAAAATCTGTCAACAAGCATTTGAATTTTTATGCCTTCACTGTGGCTCCCACAGAGTTTCTCAGTGTGCAAAACGACGAATATTAATAACAAGAAGGCCGACTTTGCCAGAAACTCCAAATGAAAGAGACTACGACGCAACAATAAGATGACTCTATACATGAAAGCAAAAAAACGAACAACAAAACAATTCGAAGAGAGACTATTAATAACTTTAATATAAATCTTACATACATCTGAAAGAGAGGGATGATCATTTCTTCTTAAAGGAGAAATGAATTTGTTTTTTTACTCTCAGAAGAAGCATGCTTTCCACGGCCCAGCTAAAGTGTGTAGGTTTTAATCCACTTCGATATAGTCAAAACCTTCGAAACTACAAGCCATGCACAAGAAGAAGAGCGAGAACATTGAACATTTGAATTCTTTTTTATGAATGCTTTAAGATAGGCGAAATTGGGCTTATATACTTTTCCAGCCAGCGTTCATAAAACACAGTTCATATGTTAGTGCTCAAGGTCAGTTCATGGCTTGCAGTTTCGAAGGTTTTGATATACTAAAAGCCTGTAAAATTTTCCACGGTGCGGTAAGTTTGTGTTTGTGCACCACGTGGTTGTACAAAATGTAAACAAATATTTGCCCTAAAAGTCGTTCTTTCTAGCGCAATTCCAAGAAAAAGGCCTGCCGCATTGATTTAGAATGGAAGAAAGCAAAATAGCAATCTGGAAATCCAAGGGATTTTATAGTTTTTCTGGAAATTACTAATTTTTGTCCAATGAAATTGAGGAATATTCTCAGAAGAATTTTAACCAGCTAAGTGAGTCGATTTTATTTTGCTGGGTTGTCTCAATTTTTGTTATGAAAATATCTTCCCCTCATTTCAAGAGGTAGAGTTTCCCACGAATTGTGATCTTTTGGCTATCTACTTTGTCATTGTCAATCTATTATTGATGAAGAGAGATGAATAAAGCGGACACAATGAATTTCTTTGAAACTTTTAGCTCGGATCTTTTATCCCTTTTCATCTTTCATTATATATGTAGGTAGAACTCATGTCGTCATATTTCTTAATAGATAGTCAAATTGTGAGATTTTCTTGCTTTTTTCTTCTTATTTAGATAAATTGGTAAACACAAAGCCAAATATTCAAGGTCAATGAAAATTTTTTATTGCAATGCTCGAAGTCGGTATTCTTGTTATTTGTGTTCGTTGGTGCAAATCTCAAAAGAGGAGAGCAATATAAACGCGAAATGGGAGGTAGCAAAACCCCCAGGATATATACTTAACAAGCCATGAAGCAGAAATTCTCTATGTGAAGGTATAGTCCCTCGAATTCACTCAAATTACATTGATTCTTATGGACCACATGATAAAACTTCTTGTTCATCACCTGATGGTGCCTGAACTATTCATTCTACGGCAAAATTATCTTCTAAGCAATTAAAGCCCGGTTCTTTGCCTTTCTGATGATATCAAATTTAATATGCCTTGCCTAACAAAATTACATAAAATTTTCACTCCAAACGAAACTCTAACCATTTTTCGCTTATATACCAGCGGCAGCCAGCAGAAAGCGAGTCAGAGCTCACGGTCCGTCGTCAGTGCAGTTACAAGAAAAATTGTTTATTTTGAATGCAAAAATGTGCAAAATAACGACTTATATACAATAATTATTTTTACACTAATAGAAAGTAGATATATTAGACTTAAAATTGCTAGGAGACTATTTTTAAGTAGGAAGGATAGTTGCGGTAGAAAGTAAAATATTCTCTTCTGTTGGTGTTTGTTCGTCGTGTACACTAAGGATCCTTCTAAGGATCGTTAAATATGCGATATGGGATGCGAGGTTAGTTTTCTTTGTTAATCCTGTGGTCGGCTCCTTTTTAAAGAACTGGATAAATAGGGTGGTGAATAGTGCCACAATAAATCTCACGTGTTATAAAAGACGATTACCATACAACAGAATTGCTAGTGGAAGAACCCTACATGGGCAACCGGCAGCGTTAATTTAGGGTCAAATCCTGCAAAGAAGAATGAAATAACTTGCAAAGCTATTATTAGCACCATGGGGTCTTACAAGACATGCATAAATGGCGCCAAAGCGCTGAAGAATTAGTGCTTTTGAAATATGAACAATAGTCTCTTCAGAGAATAGCAACATCGAAATTAACTAGGAATCAGATACCCGACAACCTATCCTTAAATGCTAATGTTCCAACCCTCCGGGAATGCGCAATTGAGCTCAAATTCGCCGACTTGTACCTACAATCTTTCGCTGACTTACTGCTGAGAATGTGGAAGGCACTAACTTTCTATAGAGCTGGCATAATCCGGTATTCTAGTTTTCAAATACGCTTGACGGCAATATAATATTGATATACTAGCAGTACAGAAGGTATAATGTCCAAGGGTAGAGGACTTCCACAGTTCAGGAAAAACACCATAATCAAAAGATAAATTAAATAAATAACAAAGAACACTAGACAAATTATTACAACACCTCTTTAACACACAAGAAGAAATGCCATCAGGACTATTCGAGAAGTTATCAGGAAGACCAGAAATCCGTTTTGAAATAGAAGCTACGTCAAAAGTAAGATCCTTATCCTGAAGAGTGGTAGCTGGGAGCCTTATAAAAATAGAAAAGTCGTCTGGACTAAAATCGCAATTGTCAATGCTAAATGTAGAACTGAAAAAATTAGCAAAAATCACAACCATTACAAGCCAAAGAAGCAGGGAAACCGTCAGATTTACGCTTAACATTCACAAACCTCCAGAATAGACGCGGGCCATTTCGTATGATCAGCCTCATGCTTGAAATGTACTCACTATGATTAGTAGATGAGATCTATGTGCAATTGCACAAATTGGAGGTATACGAGTGACATAACGTTTTTATATGTTCCCTCAATTTGCACCTTAAATTTCAAAGCGCGTTTTTTTCAGAGGTGTCCCCTGTAGGCCTAATCCTCCCATGCAAGCAAGCAGTAAAAAGACAGCTGCAAAATATTTTACCATGCATAATAATGAAATGAAAAAAAGTTCCAATAAATCCACGTATTGCATACCTATCGGTGACAAACACCAAACTTAACACCAAAGTTAGCCAGGAACACAAACCCAAAGTAATGAACACAACC
>QYTT01088387.1:981-19706 GCA_006980735.1 Dasypogon diadema | reverse complement strand
GGTTTTCGGCGATTAAACACATTTCACAGGTAATCTCATTCTTTGCACTCTTAACACCTCAAAAACTTAACTTCTTTTTTTCAGCTTGGCGAGATTTCAACTTAACAAGTCACTATACTTGACAACGGCTTATCGGTGACTGAAATTTGAATGCTACCAGAAATTGGTGCATTGGGTGCTGAGTCTCTGGGATGCATTTACTGTTGCACGTTTGGAGCAGCTTATCAGAGGTAATAAAATTTTTGAAAATTTTAAAATTTGGTTCTTTTCTGTTGTGCTTTTTTTTCTTTTAGGAAATTGGGTCCCACACTTATACACTAGCCAGAAAAAGTCTGCGTACATCAAGTAATCTGAAACTACATTTCAGATAAATTCACGCTAGTTGTTTCTTTTGTAATAAGATTTATTGTTCATACATTCTTTGTACATTTAGATTTTGGGAAATGCTAACAAAATATATTTCGAGCAAATGGAAAATGAAGAAAAAAATCAGAAGCAAGAAATGTCACGAAAATTCAGTAGAAAAAGTCTGCGTACACTTCCAGAATTGTGTTATTTCCCAAAAATGTAGTACAAATTCCAGGAGAATTTTTGCTCGTTGACATCTTTTAATTAAAGCAGTAGGTCCTAGAATAGTGCAGTTAATGTAACATATGCGAAAATTACACATCAGAGTGGTATTATTGGTGCACTAGATGAGAGGCAGTCGGAAAGGCAAGAAATTGGTGTATGCGAGCGCAAACGCATTATAGAATTAGGGAAAAAAGGGGAAAAGTTTTCGGGAAATTGGCAGTATTTTAGGAAGACGACATTCATCTTTGCGATGGGCAGTGAAAAGTTTTCAAAAAACGGGTATTCCCCCCTCAAAACCGCAGTCTGAACGATCCTCAATGCCGGCCACAAGAGAAAAACGTATTATTATAAATGCAGAGAAAAAAGATCCTCGAACAACAGCAGGATAAATCAGTAAAAGTATCGAACTCAAGTTTAGTATGAAAAATTTGTGCCGATACTTCTTGAAAAATACTGAAAATGCCGGGATTCACGGCCATAGCCGCCGAAGTCGAACTATCTTCGCAAACAAATACATTAAACAGTTAAATAAATTCTAGGATGAAGTAATTTTTTCGAATGAAAAGTAAATTTGGTATTTTTGGGATAAAAGGTCGGAAAATCGGCTGGAAAAAATTAGGCACAGTTTTGAATAAAAAAAAAAATCCGGTACCCTCAAATATGGTGGTGGTCTGTGGGTGTATGGCAAGTAGTAGTGTAAGAAAATTAAAGTTCGTATTGTCTACCATGAACTAATATGACTACCCAAATATTTGAAAGCAGTATTCAAAATCAAGTGTTGAAAAAATTGAATTAGGTGATAAATACTACTTTATGCACGATAATGACTCCAAGCGCACATCGGATATTGTGAGGATGATTGCTTTATAATGTCGCAAAACAGTTGCATGCACCACCACAAATCTCCAGAATATTTATGGGATCTACTAGGACGTAAAATTCGTCAATATAACATTATTTTGAAGAATGTGTTGAAAAGAGTTCTGTAGCAATTATAGAACACCATCCGTGCTCAGAAAACCTCAAAACTTGCGTATTCTAGGCAGAAGAGATTGCAATAAGTCCTCTAAAGAAAAGGATGTGCAACTAGTTATTAAATCTTAAGTTAATTAATATTATTTACAGTTTTAATTTGACTGTACGCAGACTTTTTCTACCGAATTTTCATGACCTTTGTTGCTTCTAATTTTTATTTTCATTTTGTATTTACTCAGAGTATATTATGTTAGCATTTCCTAAACAGTAAATATACAAAGAATATAAAGAAAATAAATTTCATTACAAAATCCACAATTAGATTGAATTTCCCTAAAAAGTAGTTTCACATTACTGGGTGTACGCAGACTTTTTCTAGCTAGTGTATATTACAGGAAAACCTATAAGAAGTCTATGGTCTTAAAATAACTTGGTAAATCTCTCAATATTGTGCGTACAAACTTTCAATTACAATTTTAAGTTTGTTCTTGAGATAAATTGTTTTAGTTACCACAAACAAATTTGGGTCAGATTTAAAAAAAAAACATGGCAGATAACATATTCATCGTACGGAACCCTCTCCACGGAGTTCAACTCGCACTTGTCCGGTTTTATGAAACTTACAGTCTGGTTCATGAGTAACGGACCCCTTTAAAAAGCAGACAAATAAATTTACCGGAATCATATTTCTTTTATTGAAAAGCGTACTAAAATTCCTGTTTACTAATGTACAATATAATCTTTGTTTACGTAAATGAAAAGCATTATGCGATTTTCCAGAGATTCAGCTAACTTATGGGAAATATTAGGGGACAGTTGTGTCCAAGTTACATGCAGATATTTTGTTAAGGATTGCAATGATCGTTTTGTATTTCCTATAATTGTCATTTCTATGGTTCCCCAAATGCTTTTAACTGGGTTCATATCTGGAGACATTGA
Organism: Dasypogon diadema; assembly: GCA_006980735.1. Classification (NCBI taxonomy): domain Eukaryota; kingdom Metazoa; phylum Arthropoda; class Insecta; order Diptera; family Asilidae; genus Dasypogon; species Dasypogon diadema. The sequence continues at coordinate 17,219 of QYTT01088387.1, read as the reverse complement.
CGCGTAATTTGTACAAAGGCGTAATAAATCTTCCGATCATCGTTTTCTTATAGACACCATTCTTCCAATCTTTGCGATCTTCTCTAAACATCTTATAAACTAAAAGCTTACCAGTCTATATTTATATATTTTTCACATATACTTTTCATCTATGTTATTAGTAAAAACATTTTACTAAGCCTTTTGCTGAGGGTGCTGCCCGGAGAGTAGTATGCAATCCTGTTTGTAAAAAGTTAATTTGTAATTGTGGATTTGTAACCTTCTTGCTGCAATTGTAGGTCTGTTTCTTTATTACTGCAGCTGAAATTTTCTTCCCTTTCCTTATTTATATGGTGGGGGTATAGTTGCCAAAATTAAGTGAACGGTTTCCTGAAAAGGAAGAAGAAGAGTGCCGAAAACCAAAATTGATTTCGAGGATTGGTTTCACTAAATTGATTGAGTTGCCTTGGTGCGTTATTTGCAAATTTACGATGTCTTTTAGTTAGATGAGGATACGTCATTGGCTTGTTCGTAAACTGATAGCCATTCATGAGCATGGATGAATAATAGACATACCTAACTGAGTGGATAGCATGGGTACCACGCCTTTCCATTTCTTCCAATTTTTCCGCCTTTACTATGACAGCAGATATTGTTGCCGTTCTAAAGGAGAAACATTTTATAATTTGGGTTTATATCCCTGCTGCTCCTGCGTGACGCTCTGGAATTTTTGCTGCACAGTGTTTATATATATATATTTGGTGCGCAAAATCCGTCAGCGATTTACCCGGGATTTGGTACTGCCTTCTTAATTCAGTAATAAGACTTACAAACTCTTTGGATTTTAGATTTGCATACCTAAATCTTGTGAGTCATTAAGTTTTTGCTCTATAGCAGGGTAGCTCCTAAAACGGCTAGGTAGAAGTGTGAATATGGGAATCTCGGCCGGATGGAGACAGTTAATGACATGTTTAAAACAATTAACGAAAATGTTAAATTTGGAGACTAAATGCGCTACTGGAGATCAATTGGTTAACTTTAGTGATGTCCCCTAAGCTATCCGTTTGGGCAGGGATTTTTGCGTTGGGTATTACTATTCTCCTCAGACTCTTCAGTTTCCGAACCTATATCATCCATAGTTTCAACAGGGCTTCTATTTTGAAAAGAAAACGGATTAATTTTTTTTCAAAATCTCTTTTGGGATTTGCTACACACATAGTAAACTGCCCTGCATTCAGGGCAACATAGCGTCAGAAGTCTCTTATTAACTTCCCTTTTTAAAGTTATTGTAATGGGTCCGAGTTTTCGAATTGAAAATTTCGACATATCTCCATGTTTCGAGGTTCCTAGAGTCCGAATACATCGTTTTTAGAGAGATATCTGTGTGTGCGTGCGTACTTACGTTCGGATGTTCGTGAAATTTTTTTTTTGGTCTCGAATATCTTGAGAAAAAAAACGATATTGACTCTGAACCAATTTCATTCCACTCGACGCATAATTGTATAATGAACATCTGATAAGGTTTGCAAAATATTTAAATTGGCGGTTTTTTATATAACATTTAAACTTTCAAAAACAAGGAAAAATAGCAAATGGGAAGCTGACAGCGTGAGTAGACCAGTCGCATCCAGTTTATTTTACTAAATGATGCTGCCTCCATATTCACACCCTATATGATATATATTGGCTTTAATCCAACGTTTGTAATGCATAGAGCCAATAATGCTAGAGCAGAACGAATTAAATACATATGCTCAGAATGTGAAAGCAAATCGATTTAAGCATGTTAGTCTGTCCGTCCGTCTGTTTGCAAGTTCAAATCCAGCACAGGGGCGGTGATATATCTGGGTACGAGTGGTTGAGGCAATTCTACTGACGAGAATTGTACTTGCGAAGCCACTGGGATGTTGCACAGTAATTTCATGCCAAAAATTGTGGCTCAATTACAACATTTGTCAGGTTAATTTCCTAATCTCCCCTTCCCTAACTTCCCTCCGCCTAAGCTGTGCTGAGTGCATCATGGGGCTGTCCCTTGAGTTTAGGAAATACCTAAAAAAACACTACGAATATTAGTTTTATAGTGTGGGCGGAAAATATTTTGGGAAAATTTGGAATTGGCAATTATTTTAAACCTCACAAACGTTGTAATTTAGACTACAGATTTTAATTCTCCATTTTCATGTAATAAAATATGATGTGTCTTATGTTAATTTTGAACTTAAATCATTTATACTCAAGTAATTCAAAGAAAGATTACAAAAGTTTAGAGTTACATTTATCTCAAAGCGGCATAAAAACAACCTTAACACGTTCGTTAATTAATAAATAACTGACATTCTATTCAAAGCAAGTGAAAAAGGAGAGTATATAACTCAATGAGGCTAAGTTCAATAGTCATATCAACCATAAGTAATAAATTATGAAGCTGCCAACATGTCATTTGCTGGAAATTACCACAAGTCACGGACTAATCCGCATACTCTCGTCGTGTACACTCGACATTGGCCTCAGAGCCACTTGTTTTTGACGTTCTTCGAGGCAATCTTGTGAACTTAATGAGCTATCGGGGAATGCTATCCTGGTGCACAGCATAGTCATAGAGATGCTTTGATCAGGTTAGGCGGAACCGTCGAACCGCTGTTGCGCCTTTATGCCAATATTTTCCTTTATTCCATCTCCGATTATTCCTCAGGAAATCAATTTTTCGCTTCTCCACTCTGCCGAATTGTGAGTAATTACACAACTTAATAGGACAATGGCTTGCCCATCATCCCAAATAAATCCGAGGAGCAGAATTAGTTCGTCTGTTAAATTTTGTGATTTATTACCCAGAAGTCATTAATTAATAATAATTAGAAGCTGGATTCACCAGAAGAAACAGCAAAGGTAAGTTCATTGGATTGGAATTTTCTCCCATATTGACAACGCCAATGTTGACTACTTTTACTTTGCGGCCTCCAGGTGTTCTGCAATTAGTTGGGAGTTATTTGTGTAAAGTTCTTTAAGGTGTTAGTCCAGCAACGTGCAATTTTTACGTTATGCTGTGGGAACCAAAAGTTGGATTGGAGTGGAGCTAGAAAACTGCAAGAGACAAAATAGGCGTGCAAATGGTACATGTGTGTGGTAATTTGGATTAGTGGTACTACTGGTTTCAGCCATGTACTGTTATCGTTCGTTTTTGGAAACGTTAAAAGTAAGAGGCGAAAAATCAGGTTTTCTACTTTAAAACTTTTACCTATGTGCCCACTATGTAGATTACTACATTTTTCATTTCGCACTCCAAATTAAATTTTCTGCAAGAGAGTAAACTTTGGTTTTAACGGCAGTTACTTTAGTTTTATTCTACAAAATTGATATTACGTCATTTCATCTCACAAAAACGTCATTACCTTAAATAATTATGCAAATAGAGAAGTTTCAGATTGGTAGGTGTTACCTATTACGATCCTGTAATGCATTAAATGGTCACGTCTATACAATAGATAAAACAACTATGTTTTTCAATAGGCATAAGACATTCGTACATTCATTTTGGCATACTCGTGAAAGAATTGCTCTTGTGTTTTCATTTTGCTTCCTTATAAAAGTGGTGTTGAATATTAAAACTAACAATGAGAGTGGAAATGCAAGCTTATATAATTTTTTCAAGAAAATTCTTTTTATGAAGTTATTAAAATGTTGCGCAAAACTTTTGGAATGTGATTACTGCAATACTAACTACACTAACTAAAAAACATTGAACGGTTGGAATCTTTCAGATATTTTAATTCCATCAACCAAAGAATAAATATAGGAATATTATTTATTGGCAACACTGCGGGGTTGAAAGGTTGTACAACTATAAAAGAGATCTGTCCAAAACCTCCTACAATTCCAAGCCATGAACTGTGATTTTCCATTCACACTTTTTTTGGCGGTGGGGGGGAATGCATTACGCACCTGGGGGGACTAGCCCCCCGTGTGCCGGGCATCCCACGATCCGGGTCTACTGGCTAAACCACCCCTCTCTGTCTCCAAGCCATCATGCCGGAACCGTCGCTAGACATTACTTCGGGATGGTGACCCTTTGTTTGGGCTTACCAAGCCTCCCCACGGAAACCTCCCCCTCTGAGGAAGGCCAACCCTGCACTCCACCCGGAAGCACAAGGTCAGCGCCCCTCGCTTTTTTAGGGGACCCACGATCCGCCTTGAAATCGGACCCGCAACCCTCCCTCCTAGGGCCCTCAAGCTAGGCTCCAGAGGAGAGCGATGCGAACCCCTATCCTGTGGAGGAAGGACCGGAAGTGGCCGTGTCCCGTCAACATTTGTGTGAGGTAATAATTCACCTTCCCATGCTGACGGTTGATCCAGATGTCCAGCTCCGGCATGAGCCGGAGACTCCCCTTCCCATGTCTCTTGCCACGCTCTTAAGGTGCGAGACCTCCCCCCCTCTGCGGTCACCTTCTTCCAAAGCACGCGTTTGTTCCGGTGGACGAATTGCCGCTCCCTGGCTTGAAGGTCAATAGGGATGACCCCCGAACTACCTGAGCCGCCGGCTCCGAGACCGTATGGTACGAGGACGCGATGGGAAGTTCAGCCCGCCTCTGCACCGCCGCGGTACTTTTCGTACCGCAGCGCATCGGCTCAGACCTCGGCGCCGTACAACATGATGGACTCGACGGTACGGAGCAACAGCCGCCTTTTGCAGGGCCTTGGACCAACTGTGTTGGCCATGACCCTGCTCAGCGGCGGCACTACCGTAGCCGCCTTGTCCGCCCTCCCTCGGATCTCCTCCCAGAAGGTGAGCCTGCAGTCCAAACTCACCCCCTGATATTTCACGGCCGCATAAGTGGGATGCGTTTCTTCATGAGAAGCACGATCTCGCTTTTTGCTACAACCAGCTTTAAGCCGTGGTCGCGCATCCAGGACTCCTCCGGAATTTCCACACGTAGGATCCCGTCATATGTATAGTTCCATATGTCGGGACCCAGTATGGAGCCCTGGGCCGCCCCCGCCGAGAGTAGGTTCGTCTTCGGGCCATCGTCGGTGCCAAAGGTAATGGAGCGATCCTTCATCCCCCATTTCCCCCATTATTTGGAGGAGGTACTCTGCCTTAATGTTTTCCAGCGGGCGGGAAAGACTCTCGCTTTCAGACAGGCGTTGTACATATTCAGCAAGAGCTCTGGATGCTACCAACTGTGACCTTCAGCACCTCCGCCGGAAGCCCGTCTGGCCCTGGCGCCTTCCCACATTGCAAGCCTTGGGAGGCGTCTACGACCTCCTCTATAGTAAACGGAGGAGCCTCGGAGGGCCCGTTAGCTGGGCGGCGGGAATCCGACGGATGGGTGGTGAACAGGGCGTCCACAATGGACTGGGCGGTCTCCCCGTCCAAAGGGGCGCACGGTGCGAACGCCCTCAATTTCCGGAGGACCACCATACCCCAGTCCCCAGGGGTCATTATTCAACTCCTCTCCCAGCCGTCTCCAGCAGCGGCGCTTGCTGGTCTTGATGGGCCGACGAAGCTCTTTCTTCGCTTCTTTGTGCTCGGCAGATTTCCGGGCTGCGTCGGGATCGCGTCAGTAAGCTCGCAGGGCTAACCGCCTGAGTCGGAGACATTTCCGCCTCATTTCCGCGATCTCATCCATCCGCCAGTAAGCAGGACGTCTCGCTCGCCGGTAACCTTTCCTCGGCACGGCCTCTCGGCAAACCTGGTGGATTAGACTCATGGTAGTGTCTACCAACCTTTCGGCTCGCTCAATAGGTGGCAAATCCTCCGGTATCCGGTCCAAGATTCGCCGACCGCGTGTTAGGGCCAAAGACAGCTTCCGGACATCCATCCTGGCGACGTTCCACCTGGGCGGAGACTGTGGGCCCTGGGTTCGGGCCTGCGAGACATCACGCACGCGGAACGTGATGTACTGGTGATCGCTGGCTGTATAGTCCTCGATCACCCGCCAGCCCTCCACCCGTGCAGCCAGGCGTTCCGTCGCCAGGGAGACGTCCAAAATTGTCCCTCTATAGCCAGGCCTCCGGAAGGTGGACGTCTGTAGCGGTTAGCTACATTTTCATATACTTTTTATATTTATCATCATGAGTAATAAATTTATCTGTTTTTAAATTCAAGTCGAAGAAATGAATGAATAATGTTTCAACTAGAACACGAACACTTTTAAAAATAAACTTCATTCATCTCAGACAAACATCTACTTTGCATAAAACTTGCAGTAAATTTGAGTCTACATTGAAATATTGTTTATGTCAAGGGAAAAAGCTTTCAAGTAAAAATTTAGATTGAATTAGAAAAAGCTCAGAATAGCAAGCATTTCTCTTAGTTATAAATCTTAATAAAATTCGTTTTCAAATATAAAAGTGCATTTCTGAACATCAGAAATAAAATTATATACCTCAAGAAATTTTAAAAAAGGAAGATTTTTCAAAGAAGGTGCTTTTAAAATATATATGTATTCGGCCAATCTATTCTGCCGACTACACGTCGAGCCGGTGTTCAGGACCACCAGCCCGGCTCTGGACACAAAGTCCATCACCCGTCCTCCCCGGGAATCAGGCCTGACCACCCCCCACTCCAGTGCTTTTGCATTAAAGTCTCCGGCCACTATTAGCTCGCTCCCCATGTTCCGGACCGCATCCTCCAGACCATCAAGTGTGGCCTGGAAGTCGCCTATGCTCTCGTTTGGTGTGAGGTAACAGCTGACGTAAGTAACTTTGCCGCTCCCCACCCAAACAAAGCCATCGCCGGACCCATGGGCCGCGACATGAAACCGTCGCGGGTCTGCGATCCAGATCTCCGCCCTACCGAGGATATTCCGAAACCAAAAGGCTCATCTCAGTCCCGGTACTGCTCACTGAAAATTACAATATCAGCGTTCTTCTCGAGACGGACCCGAGCCAGTAGGTCGTGCGCCGTCCTGCTCCTGTTGATGTTGGCCTGCAGGATCCCGATCATTTTACCTGTTTAGGCTGATTCACGATTCTACGGAAGGAGCCGCACTCCTCCGACCCTGCCACGTGCCTTCGGGCATTGGGTTTGCCCACCACGGGCAGAGGAAGCACAGAGGGCTGGCGGTGCAACCCTTTCTGCTATGCCCCTCCCATCCGCACCGGAAAGACGCCCTGCTGCAGGACCGGCCCCGATGCCCGTACCTCAGGCATTTGTAGCACCTAGGTACCTCTACTCTCCGCCGGATCCTGCAATTGACCCAGCCGATCTTAATTTTGGCAGACTGCATTAGTGACGCTGCGGCGGTCTCGTCCACCGCCACGATAGCCATGGGCTGCTCGCGCTCGTTCGGCTGAGTCACCCTGATCTGCAGGAGCCCACCGTACCCCTCGAGCACCCTTCTGGGGGCTTCTTCCACCTCCTCCTTCGTCGTACACGCGTCGAGGTCCCTGATCTCCAGACTAGCTCTGAGGACCAGTTCCTGATGCAGGGGGAGGGGCTGCTGCGCTATTTAGGGCACTTTGGAAGGCGGACTTGTCTCCGGCCGACGCTTTGCCTAGCTTGAGCAGGACCTCGCCCGATCTAGTTTGCCGGACGGCCCTGACCTCAACCCCGCAGCTCTCAGCTTCGACGCTCTTGCGGACCATGCTCGGTATGTCCGCATACGTCTTACCAGCCGCGGGTTTAAGGGCAATCGCGTCTGGCTTTCCTCGTAGGCCCATTCTCTCCGGTCTTAGGCGCCGTCGGGGTCTTTTCCGCCTTGCCCCCTGCTGCCCCTTTCTTCTTCTTCCTCTTCCTCTTTTTCTTCCAGCCTTCTGCTTCCTTCCTCTCATTTTCCCCCATGTTCTCCTTCTTCCTCGCTCTACCCCGCTTCACCACTTCCGTCCAACTAGCGCTAGGTGCACCGCTAGAGGTCCCGGGTGTAGGCCAGGTGTAGCCTTCCTTTTTTAGCATTTTCCTGCGCCGCACACATTCCGCATACATTCACACTAGAACTGTTTCTTATGAATGCTTTAACAGGGAAAGGAAGTACTCCTACATTAATGTGGAAGTGCATGATTTTGTAATTACCAGCGGCATTATAGTTGTTCATTAAAATTAACATAGATTGGCATAGATATGGAAGCCCTTTCATAGGCTGTTACTGGTAATAGGAAGAAAGAATTAAAAGAATTGTAGTAGAGGCATTACTTTCTGCATTACCAGGGAATGCGATAAGTAATTTCACAGCACAAAAAGTGCATGTCTTTCACATTAATGTTGAATATATTACTTAGTAAATATTACCCACTACTAGCGGAATTACCTTGTTTATTACAGTTAACACAGAATTGGTCATTGCGACCAGTTATAGGTCTCCATGAGACAAACAAAATTTTGTCTGAGTGAGGGGGCGGCAATCTAACGGTTTTCGAGATAATGGCACTTGAAGGTTTTTCTACGATGAAGGCGGTACAGCTCATACTAAACGGGATATATGTACGCCGGGTGCTTACCCTCTCTCTCTCCTGCTCCTCTTCCCAAGACTGACCCTATTCTGCGTCCCTTTCTATGAAGAATAAAATGAAAAATTTCTGGAACAATAAAAACAGGTATAGTTATGAAGAACTAATATGATATAAAAAGAATGTCTTCCTAGAACTGCTTCCAGTATTCATGTTCCCAATCAGTCGTTTATATACATACTTCTTCATGGTGCCCGCACAAAAAAGCCACACGTGTTTAACCAAATGATCTTGGTGGTCTGATGATAGTTCCACCTCATCCAATTCAGAACCCAAAATTATTATTAGCTAATGCCTAACAATCGTACCATAATGTGACTGCACGTTGTTGTGGTGAAATATATTGTTTGTGAAGGGCAATCTTACTTCTTTAAGTAGTAGTATTTCCATCAGAATATCGTTCTCATATCCATCTCTCCATCAGAATATCGTTCTCATATCCAACTAACATAAATTTAGCCCTTTTTATTGTTCTAGGGATTTTCGTCCTAATTGTTCATAGAAAGGTATACAGGATAGGGTCGACTTCGAGGTGGGTTATCTCCAAATCGAGAGGACTTAGACGGATACATGTGTTATATTAAAGTAAAGAGAAACTTATGGGGATTCCAAAGTATGCAAGAGAAGTACATGTTAATAACAACTTTTCTCAAAAAATTTGCGTATTTATGTGAAGAAAGGGTAAAACAATATGGAAAACTTTGACTTTGGAACTGCTTAGCTCCTAAACGGTGAAGAGTGGAAGAGTGAGTACGCACTCATTTAAAGCCACTAGTATTTTCTACAATATGCCATTAGACTTGTACATGCTCATCAGTATGAACTATGCGGCCTTCATCGTAAAAAACGACTAAAAACCTTCAAGTGCCGTTATATAGGAAACTGTTACAATTGCTCCCACCCCCTCGCCCATAGAATTTGGTTTGTCTTATGAAAACGTATCCCTGGATGCGTAAATGATCACTTTAAGGTCTTGTGATGCAATTCTTGCTGGTATTCCTGTTCTTGTGGACGAAAAATTGGGTGGTATTATGCTTAAATTAAGTCAATTAATAAATTTTGCAGCTGATAATATCCCAGTGGCCTTCTGTGCTGGATCGAGTAAGGCGCTTCAGGGAAATCATCGAGTCCAGCAATTTTGTTTAAATTCAGGAATACGGCAGACAAATTAAAATTTATTCTTGGTGTAAAAAAGAACAAACCAAAATCAGCGTATCTGGGATTCAATAGTCAAAGTGAAATTTTTGTTTATGAGTGCTTATCTTCTCTACATTAACATCTTTTTAGCAAGGCCAGGGCATACAAACGTTCCAGTATGTTCCAGTTTACGCTCATAACGGCTTCATCTTTGCTCGGCAGCACCGTGCAGATGTTCCAGTTAAAATCCTATCAGCTGGCCAGTTAATTCAACTTACCAATGAGCAAAATAATAGTAAAAATCTTCCAAAGTAGTAATTGCGGTGACGTGACCTTTTTAGATTTTTTCTCCACTGTTTGCATAGAAGACGTGGATTTCTGATTCCTATGGAGTTTCGTCTTGTTGCAGGACTATTGAATTATTTTCTTTCTTATGTAATATACTTTGTGAATCAGGTTCTGAATTAGCATTTCCTTTTTTTATCCCTCTTCTCTTTAGTTTTTAGGTTTTGTAATTTTTCTTTCTCTAGTTTGTATCATTTACTTCTTAATAATGCACTTGTATTTGGTTGTTAAAGATTCGCATATAGTTATTCCGACTAGTCTCACCTGCCTTGAAATTGTCAACTCTCGGTATTGATGTCATTAAGTGGAGTACAGATGTCTGGTGCCATTGGGAATACACATGATAAAGTTTTAAACTTTACGAATAATAATCTTTCAAGTTTGAACGTATGCCATGTCAACTCTAGCAGTTTAAGATCAACATTAAAATTTTTATTTGTTAATAGTAATACATATTGACGTGATTCTAATATCCGAGTCATGGTTACATCCTCATATTGATAGTTCCGTTGTTCGATTGTCAGGCTTTACTCTTTTCAGGAATGATCGAATATACTCATCGTCGCTATTTATACTAGAAATAGTGTCGCTATTTATACTAGAAACGGATTAAAGGCTAAAGTTATTGCTGAATCTAATAATTATAGTACTAGTTCGGCATTTTTATTCCTTAAAATTGTTGTTGATACTAAAAAGGTCTTAATTGGATCTGTGTATAAACCCCCATCTGTTTAAGGTCTGGATAATTCACATCACCTACTCGTTTTCACTCTGGCCGTCTATTCTTGATCTTCTGATCACCGATAGACCTGACCTGCTCAAAAATCACGATACAATTCCCTTTCCTGGCATATCTGATCATGAAGCTACTTTAGCCTCCTTTGCAAAGAGCAAAAGCACTCATCTCACATATCGTGATTTTAATACTATAAACTGGTAGGAATTGTGTGATACTGTTAGCAAATTCAATTGGAGTTGATGTGGACAACCAAGTAAGCTTCCTAAAAATCTCCATTTCTATTTACGCAAGGGATAGCCTTTTCAATGTGGTGAAGTAGATTACAACAAAACTGAAAACACATCACTTCAATTTTCCAAACCTACACATTTCACATTTGCGTTTCAGAACGATAAAAAAATCTCATAGAAAACTATGAGACTAATACTTATAATTTATTAACTAATTCCTTGATCATCCTCTTTAGACTGATGTATTCCTCGAAATCGACCGTGCCCTCCTTGGCGGTCTCGTCATGCAGCACGAACTCCTTGAGACACTCCTGCAAATCTCGAATCCTTTCCTCTACGCTTTCCATTAAGGCGTTGTACATTTCGTCCAGGGTCTATCCTTCGCAGATCTCTCGATGTGCGAAAAAGGGCTTCCGCTTTTCTATTTCTGGGCGCTTATTTTTTCAGATCTTACCTTTTCAGATTTGTGGCGGATAGATTAGGCAATTGGCAACCTTTGTCTATCGGTCAGGACTAGGAGTGCTTTCAAATGAGAAGGTCATCAGTCTTTGCTTTCCTTTTCGTTCTTTAAAGTCAAATAGGAGGATTTACGCCCCACTGTTGTTAGGAAAATCTTTTCCTAGCAATCAAATCGAATCTATCTGAATGTACTTTACTTATTGAACACTCTTTTCTTACAGCATAAACTTTACTTGTTGGATATTCCTTACTTATTAAATACTCTTTTCTTACTGGATACACTTTACTTGTTGGATATTCTTTACTTAAAAAAATACACATTATTATCCGGTTACGCCTTTCTTACTGAGAACTCTTTACTATTGGCATACCCTTTTCTATGTTTCTGATTTTCATTTGCTTCACTAATTAAAATGGAACCTCCCTCCCCAGCTATTCGATCGATTCCAATATTCCAGTGAGTCGATCGGTCGTACATAATTGCAGTTATGCATAAATAAGGGGCACGCGACTTCATTGGTCAAGCATGTGAGATATGTACATTCATTGCATTGACCTGGGCAGCACGAGACCCCTGAACATTGCGTCGGGTAATATGATCCTATTCTGCTTGAGTTCATCGTCGCTTGTTTGTTTTGCAATTTACGAAGATGTGGCGAGAATGCTCTAAAGTTGCTCAATGTATTTCTTAAAGTTTTTGTTGAGTTCAAGCTGCCCTATGGAGTCGGGTATTATTATGGAGGAGAATAACGTTCCTGATCGGTAATCCGTGTTTTTTCCACAGGTAAGAAAATTTCGCCTCCTTCAGTAGTAAGCTGCATTGGCACTAGGGCGATTGCGAAGAATGTTAATGAGCAGAATACTCTTAAAATCCCAAAATATGGTTGCGAGGATTTTGCCAGTAGACAGCCGAGTTCTGGGTTTGATGGGTGCTATTTCTTCTTCCATTCCATACTCGCCAGGTTTCATCACACGCTAAGATGCGATGCAGACACTCTTATCTTTCAGCTTTAAAACGCTCCAAAAGACGTTGTGAAACCTCGAGATCCTGCTGTTTTTATTGGGACGCAACTTCCGAAATAGTCAACCGGCGGTCACCTTTGATGAGGCTGGGAAGAGTACGAATGTTTTCAGAAATCACACCGGTCTGAGGGTGCCAAGTGTTTGCCTAATTTTTAACAGATTATCGTCCTTCCATGAATATTTTATGTCAACGATAGACCTGGGTTTTCTTAATACAGGAGTCTGGAAACTGTGTCTTAACTGGCTGGTTTTACGCGCTGATAGTCCGTTGTGCAACGGAAGAATGTACTTGTTGTTCACTCAACGTGATACTGACTAGTTTGAGCGCAATGAAAATGCTGGGCTCGCCATGTGGCATTCCCATCAACTAGTACCGTTCTCCTGTCTCACTCCCCTCAACTCTCGGAATGGAATTCCAGTTTATATGTGATTGACTCTCGTATATGTACTATTGTATTGAAAAATTTTGGAAAAATGAATTAATATCAAGCGACAAAAAAATTTCTTAAGCAGAGAAAACAAAAGGTGAGAATGGCATATAACAGGAGTTCCTGTAGCAAAGAAAACCAGTCTTATCGGGATTACTAAAAGATTTTCTAAAAGGATCGAGAACAACTTGGTTGCAAACTGTTGTTCTTCCATGATAACGCGCTAGTCATTTAATATAACTAAGGCTGCTGTGAAAGATCTCTCATTGGAAATTGATCCCCATCTTATTCAGATTTGGCCCATACTACTTTCACGCATGATTGTGTCACGCAATGGCGACATCAACAAAATTCTCGCCTGGGACAGGGTGAATCTTTGCTATTACAAAAAATGCGATAAAATGCCTGGGCTGCTTTCAGCGATACAAGAAATACTTTACCCCATTTGACCTAGTGCTCATTTACAAGGCTCATATCAAACCCAGATTTGAATTTAATTCGTATATTTGGGCAGGTACAGGACGTACAGTATTGTTCGCGTTGGACAAAGTCCAAAAGAAAGCCATTAAGCACCTCTAAAATCATTTCTCTGAAGCATCGATACAATGTCGCTTTCTTACGCACTTTTATCGCTGTTTTAATGGGTATCGAGCCATTCTTCATCCCTTCAGCTTCGTGACAAAATCTAGTAGAACAGTGAAACTTCAATACTCCTTCTTGAGCGGAACTACACGAATGTAGAACAGATTACTATCTTCTGTTTTCCCGCTGATTATAGGCCGCAGTTATTTAAGCAGAAAGTGTATCAACACTTCCGCTCAACCTCCTAATCCCTTTTTCCCATTTCCACTTTCCTTTTCGCCAAGGTATCCCCTGATCTTAGACTGCACCGTAAAAAAACGCATTCATTTAAGCTCAAGAATAGATAAAGCGTACTACAAAATAATATATACAATTAAAGAAAAAATTTAATTTCCGCCTAAAACCGGACGTTTTCCGGACGAATATGAAGTTAGGTGTGTTACCCAAGTAGAGAGGGCAGTACCTCCCCAGCACAATTAAGCTGTTGTCAGCACTTACACCTAACTTCATATTCGTCCGGAAAACGTCATTCGGTAGAGTTTCTGTTGAGAGCGCGTGTATTCATATATGGCAAATTAAATAAAATCCTGAGCATCCTTCATCTGTTGTTTTATTTCGTAACACTAGTATGCTGAGCTTTTACTCAAACTCTGTAATGGTTTTTGCAGGATTCGCGAACAATCACCGGTCGTGCAAAAATCACTGGACCACTATAAAAATCATTAAACCATGAGTATTTTTTGTTAACGCGAAAGGCAAATAACAGAAAGTTACGAAAAGCTATCAATCTGGATAACAAACCAATTAAATTATAATTTCGTTCACACAGATATCTATAATCTCAAATACCCTTTCCTCTGATTGTTACTCGAAGATGATCGTGTAAATTCCTCAATTATTTTTGATTCTACCATTCATCTCGTATTAATTCTCTATAAGTACCTACTTAGAAGGTTTGAGAAAATCTTTTTTTCAATTTGCTATTTTTCCAATAATTTTCTGAATTGAAAATTTATTGGTGGATATTAATCCACTTCATTCTGGACAATACAAACATCAGCGAAGAGTTCAGGGCTGAGGACAATATCCTGTCTGAAAAACGCATTCAATTCACATTTCCATTTGTTGAGTGAATTTGAGTATATTGGAAATTGGAACCGAAAAACAGACGAATTAAAAAACAATCGTGCCTTTAAGCGTCAGTCTGAAAAATACAATTAAAATAGATGCAAAATCATGGAACGTTGCACTGAATAATCCAGCAGTCGGCCCTGCAGCGGCGGAATGATTTAGCGATATTGATTGACCATCTGAAAATGAGATTTTCTCACAGTTTTCTGCATCGAACATGTTGCAATTGTTTCGTTTATTTTGTTACATTTTGTTACTTTACACCAGTCACTATTTGCACTGAATACAGTGCAGGAGGCGGAGGAGTATTATATCAGACGTTACGATTCAATGGACTGAGTAGCAAGCTATCTGGAGCGAAATCGTATTAATTATAAGCAACATCACACGTACTGAGACCATGTTATGGTGTTTTCAGTAATTATTGCGGAATATTTTCATAATTACCGCCACAATGAAATTATTACAAATGGCAAAATTGCTCAGAATTAATTATGTAGGCGCGAGGTGCCGGGATTCTTGTGATATAAGGTGTGCACGCTTCAGTTGCAGACCTTCAATTGCTTTTGGTTTGCTTTTGGCTTAGACTAGATACGAGCTACCTACATGTTGTCATATAAGTCAACAAACGGCAGCTTGATGTAACACACATGGAGAATGGAGAGCTCATAAATCGTCTCCGAGGTATAAACCCACCGGCAACCACAAATGTAGGCAGTTCGGCCTACACCACTGAAATCAAAATTATCTCAAAAATAAATCTTTAGTTCGCAGTGCAATGCAAAGGCGAAATGTGCGATTTCAAATATTTATCTGCTTGAGCAGTCCGGGACAGACTTGGACACGTCATTGGTGCGGCAGGAACTTGCGGGACGTGAAGTAATGAGATGTTCTACTTCTTGAAGGAGAAGTCTTTTTGCTCATTGCACTTGTTGCAGTTTTGCATTTTCATTTTACATTTGACCCATTCTATTGCTCGTTGAATCGAGTGGGTTTTAAGCCAACTGCAGGAATTTATATTCAGAAAAACAATTTCTCCTGATCGGGTGGCATGAAATGGCAGCAATTTAATTCAAATTTCTGTTCGATTTATGCCTGACAAGTAAAAAGTAGTAGTTAGCTTAACACAGAGGGTGTGCTCATAAAAGATACTGATTGTCTTCTTCTTACAGTGGAAAGATGTAATAATATTAAAGACACTATACATTAACAACATATATTATAATAATTAAGTTCGAGTTCATATGAAAAATTTTGATTGCTAGTTGAAACACTGTTATATGATTCTATCGACCGAGCAAATAAAAATAATTTTTTACACGTTTTTAATCTGATCATAGTGTGGGCACAGCGATGTTTGTAGGCTCGTTCGAACAGATAAAGGGTTCTATGTGGAATGACATCTATATATTGGTCATGCGGTTCTCTGTAAAAAAGTTATAGGGTGTTGAGTGAAGCTAGTACCCGAATACAGAAATTCCCCTCTGCCTCCAAAACGAAGCATTTCCCACCCCCAATAAAATTTTTTTGTTTATTTGTCTTGAAATTCCCTACCATTTGCCAACGTATGGCCGTTTTAAGACCAAACACCCTGTATATACGAGATATCATTCTAACAATTTATGAAAAAAAAGCTACAGTTCGACTGAGACTGAGCATGAAATGGGAGCGCTATATTAAATTAAATTAAATTTTGAACTGAAGTTCAGTTCCAAAAATGCTTGAAAAAGAATGTGTTTCGAT
>QYTT01088386.1:61511-80379 GCA_006980735.1 Dasypogon diadema | reverse complement strand
GACTCGCTGATTACTCCCGCCGTCGACTCGCTGAATACTCCCGCCTTCGACTCGCTGATTACTCCCGCCGTCGACTCGCTGATTACTCCCGCCGTCGACTTGCTGTTTACTCCCGCCGTCGACTCGCTGTGTACTCCCGCCGTCGGCTCGCTGATTACTCCCGCCGTCGACTCGCTGTTTACTCCCGCCGTCGACTCGCTGTCTACTTCCTAGACTTTCTGTTACATTGAGCTCATTCCAATTTCATTTATTGTTTAAGTTTGCACATGTGCTTTCGGTTGAGATTTTCTAAAGAGAGTTAAGTATCCTTCGGTGCCGACGAGTGTTCAACAGATTTTGTAGTGGCAATTTTGACTTTGAAGATACTACAAGAAGGGTAGCTTAGTTAAATTTAATGAAGGCACTTTGCATACTTTTATGGAAGAAGAACCTTCCAAACAATTGAGAAAGAACGAACACTTCCTGGTCAACAGTCGACGCCACTTAAAATCCAGTGAGAAATTTCAGCATGCCGGGGCATGTGTACCCGATGTACTCAGAGATAGGAGAACAAATTGTGCAGGTGTTTTATATGCAACGTACTCACAAACCACCACAAAAAAGAACCGTTTTTTGTTCATTCGTAACGGAAAATAAGAAATGAGTTCTCTGTGATAAAAAAACAATGACTATCCTCTGGAGAACCATCGAAAAAAATTCCAAAATCCAATATCCATGGAAGTAAGCTTTCAGGAAATTTACGTTTAACCTCAGCTAATGTTCTTTCCCAATTTTCCTTTTCCAAAGACGTTTCATTGAATGTACCTCATCGTTGAATTTCGTCTGGATGTTTTATTTTATTTATTTTCAATTTCTCCCGTTTTTCGTTATTATTCTTTAATTTAAATTTGATTTTACACATTATTTTTTTTAGTTTTATAATTTGAATTTTTACACTAATTGTTTTTGGAATTGTTTGTTTATTTTACTTTTTCTAATTTATTAGTTTTAAATATAATTTTATTTATTATTTTTAAATAAAAAATTTTTTAACCATATTTACGGGTCTTATCAGTTTTTTAACCTGGCACCTGCTGTTTAGATTGAACTTTTTCTAAACTCAACATTGGTCCTTCGAGCCAGATAATGCAAACGACCTGTTTTCGATATATTTAAAACACTTTAATTAAATTCATCTTCAAAGCAGATTTTCTCCAAAATATTACTATTATGGCTAGTGTTTTTTATGTACAAAAATTCTTTAAAAAAACAAGTAAATAAATGAAAATTACTATATGTATTACAAAAGTTGAATGGGTATAAAGAAGGACTGCTTCCCAAATGATCAGTTTTGCGTGGCTTAATTAAGAGTGAACAGCCTAGTTATCCTGGCACCGAAAAGAAAAATTATAAAAGATGTCAATTTAAATGGGTTGTGAGATTTTCAGAATGTAAACATTTAATTATATTTTAGTCTTTTATTTTTACCAATCGTTTGCATCCTACGAGCATGAAGTCGTGGGCAACAGCTATTCAGTTAGATATTTTTTTAACAAATAAATTTAAAAGAAAGGAATTTAATTGCTTCCGTAATTGATATTATTAGGAAAAATTCACTAAAGTTGATATCTGTGAAATATATAAATTCTAGTCAATAAAAATCGATAAATCTTTTCTGACTAAAACAAACTATCTAACTTCATTGTAAACCCACCACGAGAAAGGTTAAAACAAATTGAACCCAAATTGAATGCAATTTTTTATTTTATCTTCCTCAGAATTGTCTTAAAATAGTTAAGATTATTTTCCTATTCTTACCTTTGTGATTAGGTAAGAATATTTTGCTATTTTCAACAAAAAGATCTTGAAAAACTTTCTATATTAGTCATAATAGCATACTTGCAGGTGTTGCTGTTTGCTCTGTGCAGAAATCTCTTTCAATCCTATACAATCGGAAATAGGCGTCGTCATTGTGATTAATCTTACTTGCCGTAAGCTTCCACGAAGCTTGCTGCTGAAATAGCTTTACCTGTATCTACCTGATACCTGAGAAAACCACACCTGTGAAAAATATTCTGCCTAGAAAACTGCCATTAAAATTCAACTTTCGCATATTTCCTAAGCTTTCACTTGCACGTGTGTCATAGCTTCTCATTTAAAATATTAAATTAAAAACTTTTACCCTCGATGGGAAGGTAAACTATGAGAAATATATGCACGGTCATCGTAAAATAATTAACAGTTTACGGAAGGTGAAGCATATTTTAACAAACTTTATGCAGATTATGAAAGTTTTAATTTGGAACAACATATCTGGGAATTCTCTTCTTCTTACCAAATGCATTCACCTAAATTTTAGATGTTTCTCCTGGTTAAATAAGCACAGACTGAAGATACAAAATTCCAGTACTGTTTCCCCTTGTAAATGCACCAGTATTGAAAATTTGTAATCATGAACCCTGATCCTGAACCCCCTCTAATACAATAACAACATAGATTCGGTATTCAGCCCAATTTGAAGATACATTTCCTGTATGACTACGGGCTCTTCCGTTTCTCTAGCAAACCCAAAATTGCTTTCCTCATCCTAATCATATTTGCAAACCACTCAACAGAGTTTCTTTCGCATTTACTATCAAATCGTAGATATCCTTCTGTCGTCAATCATGAAGACAATTTTTTCCTGAATAATGTAGGTATTCGTGGTATGTAACAACATTTTGAAATTCATGAGGTAACACCGCAATACGACTTTTGAGTACCTCTTTAAAATTCGTTTCCAGAAATTTTCAATATACATCCGACGCTGCAGAATATTATTCGATATTTGTATTTGAGGTGTGCGGATGGAAATCATGCAGAGAAATATGTAAACCGCACCTGAAAAGTGAAAAGGGTCGGTGATGACACTTTTTTCTATCGTTGTTGCAATTGAATGATTGAAATCTTTTCCCACTGCACCTACCAAAAGGACAGATTTACCTGTTTGCTTCCTTGATTCCGATTTAAATTCAACACTTTAGATGTGACGCTACTACCATTTGCCCAGATTTTAACTCAAATTCTCCCGAATGCGATTTTCCTTTTACATTAACTCTACATCTGTGTGGGTTAATTTTATTTCTAATTTAAAAATGCCCTAAAGAAGAATTTAAAGTCTGGCATAATTTTTCATCCATTCAATTTTACATAAAGAGGTAGAGGGCTTTCCGTAATTCCCTCAAACCGCTAATAATTATAATAAAAAAAACAACGAATTACAATTTCAATCCCAGGGAGTTAGCCTTTCCAATTTAGGTAAGCTGCTGTGCTGATGCTCCTGTATAAGGGATGAGGTAGAGATGAGAATGAGAAGTATTCAGATGAAACATCATTCTAGATAATAATGTATGGAACTGCAATTCCTCGTTAATTCGATAGAGATTGCTAACGGATTGAAATGTAATTGAGAAGGAATTACAATTTTAATTCCGTAATTACTTCTTGATTCCCTGTCTGTAGGAGTTTTAAAGGAATCAAGGAAATTACAATTGACTTGTAAGAGTAATTCACTCTCAATTACATTTCAATTCTTTTGGCAATCTCAGTTGAATATATGAAGTAATTGCAATTCCATACATCATGATTTGGAATAATGATTCATTTTAATAATTCCCATTCGGAATTGAAATTTTAAATTCCACAGAATGTGAATTAAATGGGAATTAATTTCGAAAGGAATCATTACTTTACAGATCTGGTTCCAGAGAGGTAGCGATAGGTGACATTGTATTAATAAAGATGTTATAACAGACTGAAAGGAAATTTCAATATTTTACACATTAAATACCTTTTCTATTACAGCTTGACGTTAAAGTAAGATAAAAGCTTAGAAAAATATAATATAGTCGAAACTGACTTCATCAAAGGCCTGGAGTGGTATTCTTTAGAAATAAGTAATAGCGGCTGCAAAAAAATCGGATGAATCTCTAAAATCAAAATGTTCTGAAGCTTTGAAGTGTACCGAACCGTTATCTGGAGTTATTTCATTACTTTTAATATCAAAGCAACTTGTTTTTCATTTTAAAAATGAATTTTCGCCACTATAATTTCGAGTTGTTCCTTCAACTCGAAGCTCTAGTGGATTTGGGGCATTTAAAGAGCCGATGTAGTTATTTTCAATTCGATAAATTCGTTCATTTACCTTCTTGTATAAAAATGGATGTAACACAATCAAAAGTAAAATAATGAAAACAAATAATTAACTTCTTTTGGTTTCCTGAATTATGTTTACTAGAAAAATTACAAAATTCTACATTATCAACGTGATGTTTACTAGAATTTAATTTGTTATCCATAATATTTAATTTCATTTATTTGCTCAATTAATTCATTACTCATAGTGATTGGTAAAATTGTATTGCAGTTCGATATCATGAACTTTTTTCACATTCCTTTTTAATTTATTGCTGAGCAACGATGTTTTCACATTTTCTAAGTCACGTTCTAGTTTCCCTTTCATTTTCGATGTATTATTTCCAGTGAAAAATATCAATGTTATGTCTGCAAATAGCTTTAAACTTTTGCTTTAAATCGCTTATATACAATGAGAATAGCAGCGTTCCTAATACCGAGCCTTGTGGCACACTTAATTTTGTTTCCGCATCTACTGAATACTTCCCGTTTACTTTTGGTTCACTGTTTAATTTCCTTCTTCTAATTCCGTAGTTATTTAAATCTTTCTCTATTGTAGATCTAGGAAGAACGCCCTCTGCAAGTTTAGGAAGAATATCGCTATCATTTTTCTGTTATCTATCTCCTCTTCCCAATGATTTATAATAAAATTTATCGCCATTTCATACTAATGTTTTTCTCTAAATCCTGACTGTTCCCAAGTTATTTTCGTCCAAATATTTTTCTATTGGTCGAAACTTTGCATTTTTTACTTTAGGTATTGCAATTATTAGTGATCCATTCCATTTCTAGGAAACATACCACCGTCAAAGGATTTATTGATAGTGCGTGCCATGAGTGGTCCGATTATTTTCCAATTTTCCATAAGAATTCTTACACTTGGCCCAGTGAAGTCTTTTTATTGATTGACTTGGATATACAGACTTTAAGAGCTCACTCTGGCAAATCTAAAAGAACTTTGTTTTTCTTGTATATAATTTTTATATTCCTTTTGTGATATGGAATTATGGATATTATTTATTATTTCTGTTAGAAATTTATTAAGATTGTCTGCTATTCCTTTGCTACTTTTAATCTTCCTGTCTTCAACAACTATCTCCTTAATTTCTTTTTTATATTTGCATACCTATACTGTTCGTATGGTCATTTCAACTCAAAGTTTTATTAAAGATAACGCTCAAATTTTTTAACAGAATTACTGTAGGGAATAATTTAACTATTTAATAAGATTGGCGAAAAGCGGGATATATCAAGATATGTTGTATAAATACAGATGGTGTTTGCCTTGGAATCATTTAGAATTAAGTGATTGCTTTTGGCCCATTTCTAGTTTACTCGGGTCACGGCATCTTTAACCAAAAAAAGTGTACCAGATAAATAAAGCTGAATGTTATCAGCATTCATGTAAATCCAACACTCATGTAAAACAAATGGCAAATTGTTTATAAATTATGAGAAAAGTACGGGCCGCATGATGTAACTTTGAGGTACATCACTGTAAATCGGAAGAGGATCCGAGGACTTACACCCAACAAAAACTCTGATGTCGAACGTGAAAAATTGAAATTCTGGCAAAGTTTCTATAATAGAAGATTATGATTAACGTTATCAAAGGGTTTGAAAAAATCTAGAAAGATAAGTATGGTCAGGTTTTTGTTATCCAATGTAATTTGGATGTCGTTAGAAATCTTGAGCAGGAAAGTTCTACAATTGTATTTGGGGCAGAATCCTTACTGAAACGAAAATAACAACAAAGTGTTCGTGCATTATCGGCTCGAACATTTTTGAGAGAAATACACCTCCTGTATCTATCTATGTATATCTACTCGCAAATTGGATATTTTCTCCACTTCAGTAAAACAAAAACGTATCGGTAAATTCATTTATTTTGTAATATATATGAAAAATGCGCAACTTCATTGACTGTAAAAGGTTATAACCGACCATCATGTCTTTGTCAATAATCATCCTGACTTCCGAAACGAAATGCTACAATTTCGAATATAACTACAGACAAAATTAATTTAGTCACGTCAAAAGTTATACTCAATTACAATGGAAAATATTTCGCATACACCAATCACAGAGGATAATTTATAATTATTAAAAATTCCATTCATTTCTACTTGATTATAAACTGATTAAACCAATTTATTCCCGCATAGTGTCCATATTATCGAAAAGGCTACATAGTTATGCTACCATATATTTCCCAAGCATGTAAGCAACATAACATCTGGAATAATGTATGTTGATCTACCAGCCCGTGGGTGTAAATACAATGCATCATGGACACATTCTTGTACTCTAGCCGTGATAGATGAGGAGTGCTTTATTGTTCTGTCTGTTGTGAAAAATTTAAGCTTCAGCAATTGAGAATTGAGGTATAAACCATTGACTATTTTCCATCGGCGCAGACTGGGAATTGAATGAGAAATTATTCTAACTTCAAATATTTAAAATAGGTTAAATTGATTTTTTTTAAAGCTGACAATATTCAAGAATTTAATCGTGTGTTCTTAAAAGCAATTAGAAATAAATTATCGGGAAATTTTTAACTTTTTTCGATTGAAATCACTTTGCTTTGGGTTGGTATTTAAAAATGAATGAATAAGAAGACGATTAGATTGCCCACCGAATTTTATTTAATTATGAATGGGAAAACGTGTATTTCTCCAAACTTCAAGTGAAATTAAAAGATTCTAAAGAATAAACGAAAAATAAAAAACACTTCCTTCAGTTCGGAGGGAATTATTTTCCTAATATACAGAGCACTCTAAAAGAATTTACTTGTTGTTTTAGTTGGATGTTGTTGAAATCGATATCGATGTTACTGATATGTTTATATAAAGCTGTTTTATTATTGTCAGATCTGAAGTCATACAAGTCTAGGGTCCACTTGTTGTTTCAACTTTCTAGAAGTCATGACAATATACACGCAGTTGCAGGCCAAACATTTAATTTCGTAAATCTCAGACTTTTCATTTATTATGTCAACTTTGTCTTTCCTGGATCCCAATAGATACTAAACGTCTGTGACTCTCTAGGAAGTTGAAATATTTGATGCAAGAAAAAGAAAATCAACTTGTGAGTACCAGTGAAAATCGAGGTTATCTTAACATCACAACTCTGGTGTGCAATTGTTCCTCCAAACTCAGTCTTCTTGAAAAGTGTCTTGATTTTGTCATCAATCCAAGTTTTCGTCCTTTACATAACATAATCGCTGTATTTCTAAGATAAGATTTAATTATTCAAGTGCACAACGTTTTTCTGTTTTATAAAAGTTTTGAGAAGCACAATTTTCAACCTCTTCCTAAACCCGTCGAATTAAACTTCCACCAAGAGATTAATATGGCATTTTAACGGAGCTGAAAGATCCGGACTCAACAAATTTTTCGAGGCAATTAACATGTTGACTGCCGTCACCGTTGACCGGCATTTAAAAAGCTCTCTCACAACGAAGGCATTTTAACACGGCATTCTCTCACAAAACCTCTTATGCTAATTGCGGCAGTTAACGTGTTAATTGGACCAAATATTTTTTCCTCCGAGGGCTGTGGAATGAAGGCTATAAGAACCTCTTATCACCTTGACTATTTAAGATCTTTTAAGCATCTTTAAGAGGCGTAATCAAGATTGAGACCTTTAATATAGCCTAAAATTCTTTTGGGTACTAAACTGGAAATATCGTTTTACGAAATATACACCACACCAAGATTCTTCTTATGTCGCGGCACAATGCCTTGCAATGACACAGAATGTTCCCCAATCTCTGGTCAAACTCTAAACACAATCTACATATGTCATGCCAATCCATTTTAAAGGACAGTGGGACAGTAACCGAATAGTAGGCCTGTCAAGATCCTTAACTCCGACTTTTCCTTCCATTCTTTTCCGCGAGTAGTTTCAGAACTTATTTGTTTGCCTTAGGCCGGGTTGGCCGAACCAATGTGACTGTTTGGCTCTTTCTTTCCATGATTGAAGTAAAGTAGCCTTGATATGAGTTTTGATTTCGGGATGACTTTTTGGTTCGGGATGTACAACTTTATCCCTCATACTATAAAAATCGTAGGCGAAAGGAGGAGGGTTATAAAGATCAAGGAAGCAGATTTCTGGGCCTATATGGCGAACAAGTGCGCGGAAACAAGGCAGAATTCTACTGAAGCTCGCAACAAATGGAATTCCATTATTAGAGTTGTGCCTCTTCTCAACGAAACTTCTGAGAAGAATGCTTCATTTGTCATATTCAAAAAATATTTTTCCATCGTTGTTGAAGCTCTGCCATCTTCAACCAATTCCTAACAACGGAGAGGCATGAGATCCCTCTAACTACATTCCAATAGTTATTTTTATAATTCTCAATTTGGCCATTCGATCCGTGTTCTTTAGAGGGTAATATCCCTAACGCCTATAATATTAATGGGGGCATGCCACAGGGTTCTATATTGTCACTCACTCTCTTTCTACTTTTCATTAAGGATCTCTTGCCTCTTACTTCTAAACCAATTCATAGTTTTATAATTTCGGGTATTCGTTTGAAGTTGTTACTGACTCGCAATTTACTAATAATCACTCAATGATGACATTACTAAAACCATAGCCAGAAACAGGGCGAATATCATCAAAAACCTAAAGCTGTCTGATTTCTTATAAAAGGTATCCTAACAGTCTTTTTTGGACGGATTACATTTCTACCAGACTACCATTGCAAAGAATTCGATGAAGTCACTGGAAAATTCGAAAAATATTCACTTCTGAAAAATAATATAATTCAAAATAAAGACAAACAAACAAAAAAACTAAAAAAAATAACAAACATACCGAATATGGCGGTCTTTGTAGGGTCTAAGCCGCCTCTGGGACTGCATCTTTATAGATTTTGAGATTTTTAGCACATCCTTTCACGTTTTATGCTGCCTTTCAAGTTTCCCTTCAGGACAACTTAAACATTCTGTGGTTATTGGAAACTTTTTCAAACCTCATATTATTTCAGAATATCTTGACTTATTCATACAAGAAAAGAGAAATCAAAAATTTGAAAATAGGAAAATACTCCATACACCTATGACTTGTTTTTCAGTGTTATCAAAATCAGCAGAAAAATTAATTTCTATCAAAATATAGCGACCCTAAGAAGAAAACATGGATCTAAAAATTGAAATACTCCAAATTTGTGGTCCCAACTAAACCACAGACAGAGGATGATGGGGTGATTGAAGATAAAATATAAAAACAATTGTTTCCGTCATCTTCCAACTTTATTTATGCAATCAAGCATAAAATTGAATGCCACATTATTTCTTTTTCCCTTATGAAGTTCAATCAATTACAGAGTCAAAACTGATTTCTAAAAAAAATCCTAAATTTCATTTCTTTCTACCCTTTTCATTGCAGACATTTCGCCAATAGAGATTGACTTACTTCGACAACGAAATTTCATCCAAAATCGGGATGAAGAAAAAAAAGCTACTATAAGGTCACGTTTGCACCACCATGAAAAACAATTTGTGAGGAAACAACATTTTCCAAATATGAAGACAGTGCTTAAGATGCGGTTAGGATGCGGAGATTCTGCATTAGGCTACGAACTGAAATTTAATGTACAAATTCCTTTACACCGCAATGAAGACAACGACACCATTCAATTTGTACACATTTTGTAAAATGGATGATGACGAAAGGACCAATATTATAACTGCATCAGTGGGCACAATAATCGATGGATTTGAAGAAGATGAACTAATGGAACCATGGGCCTATCATCTGGCGGCCATTGCACTATTTCTCATTGGTTTGTTCGGATTTACACTAAATCTATTCGTCATTATATTGATGTGTAGAGATGTTCAGGTAATTTATTACTAAATAACAATTTTCTCACTCAGTCTTTGCTTTAGTAATACACTCAAGGCTTTTTGTACTTCCACTCAAGCTAGAATTGTATAAATTTCAGATTAAATCCAAGCCCTCAGGAGAACAAAAATATCTAAAAGTACTCAAAAGATACTTTGCTCATACACAATAAGATACCAGAAGCTTTCATAAACGCTTGGTTGTGACCTTTTGGCCCTTCAAGGCTGTTCGTAATGAAATTTTTAATAATTGAAAACCTTGCTGCAATCACATGTGCCATACATTAGCTTTTCTTTTCCGGGATTATTAATATCCTTCAAAGTAGGTGAAACCTTCGTTAAAGAGTGAATGCAAGTGTGAAAATGGCTTCCTTGTGGTTATGAGGTTTCTTGAATTGGACAAAGTATCAAGTGTCGCCCACCATATTACTTTCATATATATTTGAAATCGTGTGTGCAAACGATTTAATTAATACCCACCTAGAAAGGATTCATATAACTTTGATTTTTCCAATTGCACAGAATTATTGCTAAAAATTAAATGATTCATTGCAAGCGTAGGATTTGTCAAAGGATACCGCACAGTTTTTTTTGTAGAATTAATAATGAAATATAAAATAAAAGATACTTTTAACAGAAATGATATTTTCATAGTATTTAACTTTTTTCGAATCAAATTCAACTTTATGCAAATCAATTTTACCCGGCCGCAAATAAAAACTCAGCCGTTTACAAATCAAGTTTTCCTACGAAAACATTTTATTTATTTTTTCTTCTTTGTATGTAATACTAATTTCTAGCAGTACCTGGGAAGGAAGACAAAAAATAATATTTAATCACAAATAGGAGTCCAGTTGTCATTTTCGGCGGGAAAATTGCAAACTAATTTTTATTTTATCTAGATCACTTCCTGATCTAAACATAACGATTTACTTCTTAACACGTTAAACGCCACCCCGGTCCATGGGGACCGGCATTTAAAAGCTCCCTCCAGACAAATGCAATTTACCAAGTAATTCTCTCACGAAAGCTTTTATGCTAATTGTGGCGGTTAACTTGTTAAACTATTAAAATCGAAATGCATCACCTTCTACTGTGGAAATTCAGACGAGATTATTGTACCTCCGATATATTTGGATAAAAGTCAGCTGCCTAGAGTACATAATGCATCCTTTTTAACCAGGAAGTTTTTGCGTCCGACGCTTGAGAAATGGAGAGAAGAGATAGGATAGGGACATATGCTATATGAAGCGGGGCTGTGCTCGCGACTCAAATAGAAGCTCGAGCAGGATTTTTTTTTAATTCCTCTTTGTTCTTATTTCATGACTTCGGTTGGGATGAGAGTTATCTCTTTCTACAAAACGAGAAAGCTGAGAGCAGAAATGACAAGAAAGAAATCTGAAAACAAAAATGAGAAAGAAAACAAGTTTCGTGCAAGACTCAAAAACTCCCTCATAGGATTTGTTCAGAGAGTTTTATTCACTTGCAAGTTGCACAACAGGGAATATGACGAGCGTCGGAGGCAAAAACCTCCTCATCAAAAAAGGCACAGTGTAACCACTCTGGGATCTAAAGCATATTAAAGTTGAAAATGATTTTTTTTCAAAAATAGTAGTTTCTAGTTGTAATAATTTAAAACTTTATCAAAAAATGTTCCACAAAATCCCTACTGCATGCATTTTAATTAGAGAATTTTACAAAGCAGATATGCAGTATTCCTCTTGCATTTTTTCTATATTTCCTACCTGGGAGCTAGTTAAAAAAATTTCGATTTTCATTATTCCTGTAAAAAGTTTAACATGCGAGGAGTTTTTAGATAAAACTATTATTGTTGCCGTCTGATGATCTCAATTCTTTTATATCGCAGAAAACTAATTTTAGATAAAGTCTTTAGAATTTATTCCATGTTCTGCTATTTTCTGTCTGACCTAGTTTTTTTCCCTAGTGGAACATTTAAAGGATGATATGTCCTTCGGTTGATTTGTGTGCAAAAGAGGGCAATTTTCGCTTAAGGAGTACTTCAACTGCAAAATTTAAATTTTAAGATATTTCCCGTTTTAGGCAGTGTAACAAAATGGAAAAATTGTTCTGAAATTTGTTTTATTAATATAAAATATATAAAAACGATAGCAACAGCTGTTCGTAGGATATTGTACTATTACATCATTACAATGCATTATTCCTTTCTGAAAAACAAAAGCACCATAAGAGCATAATTTAATTTGCTTTTTATTGTTCCCATTTTATGTTCCTTTCGGCGCTATAAAATTGCAAAGATTTCTGGTTATATTTTTGATGAAAACAGGACGTATAAGATTCTACTTACTTCTTGAGGATAACCATAATTGCTCTATAGTCTGCTCTGCCGTCTGCTCTGTCTGGTGTATCAATAGAACAAAGAAACCTGTGTGTGGGATTGCCTGGACACCAAAAGATAGCCTGGTTACCGATTACCTACCTAACATCTTTGTTCTGACATAATATAACCCAAGTCACAACTTCTGTAACAGACAGTACTCATTTTTAAATGAGTAAACCAGTCACACTATGTTGAATTCGGCTGAGTTTTTGTTAAAGTCCTTAAGAATTATTAGAAGCAGTAAGCTCACAGGATGTGACGAAGCTGCGATGATGATGATAAGAAATGGAAAATATACCATAGCTCACCTGTAATTGAAAAACAAACCAGTGTAATTTAAAGTAGACGTAGAACAAGACTAGTTCGAACATAAAACATTGATATTTCTTTGCTAAATAGGACACAGTAGTATGTAAATAGGTTAATAAAATTTAAAACATATTTAGTAAGAAGAAATGAAGACAGGACGGAGATTAACAAACAAAATAATAATAACAAAATATCATATGATAATTTTTAAATAATAATATTACTGGATGTTTACAAAAATATTCCTGTATTCCTTTTAATCACTCTGATAACGAAAACTTTCTGTGAGCATATTTTCTCCGATCTTTCGTGACAATCGACAGGCCCACAGGTGGAGGAGAGTAAAAGGTCAGACAGACGAACGGATACCAGAGAAAGTTCATCAGAGAGCTTACCAGAATTCGTAAATCACCTTTCATGGAGCATACCTGAACAAAAATCCTAGTGAAAGTGTTTAAGTGCATGAACCCAAAAGATTAGAGTGATACCAAAGGTAAAAGAAAAGTAAGTCGATGTATAGGACAACTACCACATAAAATGCCCCACTTTGGCAGTTTATTTACCTTTGAGTCCATTGTCACTTCTAGAATAATTCAGCAGAATGATTATGATTGGGTGGAATGATTAAACATTGATTGATTGCGGCTTGTAGGTCATTACAAATCACTGAGCATATATACGTATGTACGTTACTTTAGTGCTAGAGCCTCTTATCGAAAAAGTTCAAAAATTGTCTTGTTCCTAAACTAATATAAACTAATAATAATTCTTCTATCTGGGTATAAATTGTGAAAGCATTTCGATCCCGATTGAGTAAATAATGCCGAAGAATTTATTTGCCTCATAATATTGACAAAGGAAAATAAAATAAAAAGTAAAACATAGTTTGTATTCTTCAATTCCGTCTTTTTTTCTCTTTCAGTTATGGACACCTATGAACACAATTTTATTTAATCTGGTTTGTTCAGATTTCCTTGTTTCAATACTGGGAAATCCACTAACACTGACCGCTGCATTATCGCACAGATGGATATTCGGACAAATGACATGTATAGCTTATGGTTTCTTTATGTCACTCTTAGGTAAGTAAAACAAGGATTTCAATATAAATAAATAAATCTTAGTATACAGTAATAACTTAGATAATGCATTGCATTACTTAAAAAAAAGATGCAGCATTCCTGATTAGGTCGCTTTTCCTTCAATAATATATAACAACATTCCGCAGAACTTTCGCTATGTTGCAATTCAAACAGTTTTCCTAAAGTAAATCGCGACTATAATATTATTAATATTCCTGTAGAATACCCAAGCAATAATCAATAATTCTTACCAAAATAACAAAGATATATTATGCCACTACCACGTTTTCCAATGAGCTTTCTTGGTAAATCAAAATCATCTTTCTTTCTCTTACATTCCATTCCAGCATGTGTTAAAAATTCGATATTGCTTTTTTTGTTGGCTTTGGCTAGATGTATACTAAACAGAACAAGGATGTTATACCCCTTTGATGTAGTATTGCATACTTATTATCTTTCTTCACTCTATTTCTGCCTAAAAACCATAATGAACCTAATACGCCACCCTCTGGACCCTCATAAATTATTAGGAGGAAAACAAAAAACTGGAAAAAAACCAAACACTTTCCTTTTTGTGGGAGTTTTTTATAAATAGACCAAAGGAACCTCTATGGACAACAGTTTGTCTCCTTTCATCGCGAATTTATTTATGGGTTTTTTTAAAGGAAATCGAAAGGGATCCTACTTTCCCAAGAATTTGGTATCGTTACGTCGACGAATAGAGAGAGAATTGATGATATTCTGATCCTCCTAAACCGAAAATATAATACGATTAAATTCACTGTTTAAGCTGATAAAGACGGTTGTCTCCCCTTCTTGATCCAGTGGACTCTAAATCGAAATGTGTCACTATTGTGTAAAAAAAAATTTTACTTGATATCAGCACCATAGGTGATTTTTTCCAGGTTTTTCCCCTTCTAATCAAAAACTACATTGATACCCATGGGCCATTGACCATGGCCCAAGTTATGATTTTGTCGTACGAAATGAGTATAGCTTCTCTTTTGCATAGAAAAAAAAGAAAAAGGACGGGAATCAACTAAAAATTTATCCCAGGAATGCTGAAACCATATTTTCGTCAAGACATCAAGCTTCCATATATAAAATTTACCTTTTGACAAATCTTTAATCTATAAATCACTTACCAGCGTCATCAATAAAAAATTTCCTCAATAATATTGGCAAAAAATATAAAAGAATTGCGGGGGAGATTAGCTTTTCAAGCATCTGAAACATAGTTCCTGTAAAACACAATAAAATGCATAGAATCGTATACCTTAATATCACAGCTGCAATCCACGTATCAGCTATATTCACTTGAGCTGTGGGTATAGTATAAAAATGTTCGTGAGAAAATTAAGCGCTAAAATGCATTTGACGTGAGAGGGCTTTTAATTGTCGCCCTTGTAATTGACATGACAGTTGAACAGTGATGCCCAAACTGAGTGTGACCTTTCAAGTTCCCATATACGGGTGACACTTAAAAGCTCTCTCACGCAAAATGCATTTGAATCTATTCTCTACAGCAATTCGTAGAAAAACTTTTATGAGAAACATATATGTAAAAATATATTTAGTAAGAGAGAGCTTAAAAGCCGCACAAAAATGCTCTTGATCGCCAGCGAATGGGTTAACGCGTAAATCCTTCACCAAACCTTTTATGCTGATTATGGCGGTCAAAACATATATTCAAAATACTGATCATTGAGAGTAAAATCGTGGATAACATTTTTTCTAGGATAAATAGTGAGTATTTAATATTTGTTTTTTGAACAAAGTTATCCAGATGAGTCAAATTTTTGAGGAATTTATTTTCAGAAACCCCTAACAACTAAGCTATACAAGCATTACAATGTTATAGTAGCGTTTCTTTAATATTAGCTTGACTTCTGGTCATATAGTCTGACTCATTACCTTATCCAAGGATCTTTTTAGATCTAAAACAACATCTTACATTTATGTAAAAAAAATTTGATTGTTATTCAGAAATATCTACATTATATTAGTGTAGAAATATCTACACTATATTAGCCTTCACTCATTACTTCCAATTTTTGTTTTTCAATTCTATGACAAAAGAACGATTCTTTTTATGCATCTAATTCGAGACTAGAAAAGATAGAAAAATAATTTTAATAGAAGATGATATACACGTAACAACATTAAGTATCGATACCTGGGTAAACTAACGGTTTCCACTCTTTTATTACTATTTCCACGTTCAGTCTTATGTTCGTCGTATGTTCTGAATAGTAAAGTTTGAATCTAAAGAAGACCATTCTCTTTTTCCTACCAGTTACGAGCTGCAGACTTTGAAACGGGGTGGGTGTACAGCTCTCTCTCTCTCAGCTCCTTATTTCCACATTTTCTTCCCCTTATTCCTATCCCTTCCAAAAATTAATTAACATGTTGACTGTCATGTGTATCACCGCAGAAATTGGTGACGCAACAATAACAAAGAGTTGAAAAGATTTCAGAACGACAATACTTATGTCTTCCATGCAATTTCACTTCCCCCCCAAGGTAAAATTCTTTAAATTATTTTGCCACCTTCATTGCAGAGAAAATATCTTTGAACGATTTAAAACACCGAAAACATACTTAAAACAGTTAACATAATATCATTCAATGATATAGCTTTTTCTGTAGGCGGAGATTATTGCATCTCTAGGGATTAAATTAGTGAAAATACCCGTCCTTAAATCACTAATGAAACTTCTGCCTCAGGAATACATTCCACTTCACATTCATATTTCATAGGAAAGCCTCGGGATCGTTCCAAGCATGAATTTAGTTGCTCTAAGTGTTATTTGCTAGAAAACAAGTTCAACTGGCTCCTCAGGAGGACACGGAATTGTTACATACTTAAGTACAATTTCTCAGCTTCTGCATTATGTCAGAAATTTAAAGGAATGCTTATCATTTTGATTGTTTTATTTAACATGACAATTGCAGAGCTATTCATAAAATAAGAGGCCAAAGTAGCTCCTGTGTGGATACTATATTTGTATTTACAAGGTTGAAAATGAAATTTGAAGCAACTAAACCACATATAACCTGAGATAAATTGAATTTGAGTGTTGGGAATCTGTATCTACTTAATTAATTTTAATTATGAAATGGTTTAAGGTTTGCAGAGTTTACGTTTCACTTAGTTGGGAAATTAGTTGTAACGAGTAATTTATGCCCTAATTGGTTTTCAACTTAAAGATTCAATTCGTTTTTATCACAAATGAACATACTAATCAATTTTCCTTACCCTCTACACTTCGTATCTTATGATAACAAGTGCACAAACCTACGAGAAAAGTTCGAGATCTCTCCCCTCACCTCGTAGATTCTCTTTTTACGAATTGAAGTATCTTCCAACAGTAGTGTCTTTCTCGGCTTCAAAATGCAATAACTGCATAATAGAATTCAAAGATAATACCTGAGGTATAATATCATTAAAAATATGAACTACAACCCGTTTTGATTATAAATGAGATCAAATTTAAAAAGAGTGAATTCATATTATGTCTATTTGATACCAAACTCAATTTCTGAAGGGCCTGCAATTAATGCGTTTTGAAATGGAGCTTCTCAAATCTTTTTAATAAAAGTATTAACGAAAGCTTTCCACCGAAAAATATAATAATATCCCATCTTACTAAGGCTGATGGACAAAACAGATTTGTACAGATACGGTAGGTAAATTTGGATAAATTTGGAAAAGCATTTACGGTGGAATCAAATCAATCTTTGCGAATTCTGTCCAACAACCCGCGTTGGACATTTCTTTATTTTAACCAGATATTGACTGAATTCATGCTTCGAGATACGTTCCTAACCATCAAAACTAAATCATTCCCTGGATCTAATAAGTTACATCTTAAATTGTTCCCACGATATACTACATTCTTCCTGGTTATCGACAGCTTTTATATATACATGAGAGAGAAAGTATCTAGACTCTGGATATTATATACCTCGACTTCGAATGTACCTTCGACAGGGTTCCGAATAAAAACTTTTTTCTAAAATTGGAATATTTCGAAATACGAGGTTGTATACTCGAATGGATCAAAGCTTTTCTCCAATCTTGGATTTTATCAAATATTTCAACTTATCATCAAGTAACTAGCGGCGTTCCACAGGGCTCTTGCATTGTACCCGTGTTCTTTCTTATATATGCTTCGGACCTATGTGTGTACCTGCAATCTAACCTCATCGAAACGAAATTTTTAGGTAGATAGTGATACTAGGCCCGAATGGTCGCTGCAAAGATTTAATGCGTCTAAAAGAAAAATAGTCCTCTGCATATATTTTCTGAATGGTGTTTCTATTGAAACAGTTGATGAGCAATCAAACCTTGACGTATAATTATATCTTCTGTTCTGAAATGGAATAATCATATTAACCATATTCTTAAAAGTGCTAACTGACTAATCTACATCATCTCAAAGGTATTTTATTCAATTTGTCTCAAGGTGTCGCTAAAAGTACCTATGCAAAATCTACATTCGGCTGAAGTTGGAATTCATGGCCTCCGCCTGGAATCCATACTTAAATGAAGATGTTGACATTTTTGCAAGAATTCAACTGAACTTAAAAAACGTATTAAGCATATTAAGCAATCTTATGTCTTCAGAGGCATACGATCCCTCTAACTACGAACCAGCAGCAATCACTTCGATTTTGGGAAAGGTTTATGAGACTCTTATCAACGCATCAATTGATAAAAGATATCGAGAATAACAAACTAATCTATAATCGCAAATATGGCTTTCACTCTGGATGCTCAACGGGCGATTTGATGACGTATCTTACCGAACATTTGCATCGTTGCCTCCATAGCTTCGGTGAGTCGTGGATGGACGGATGGACATCTCGAAGGCCTTTGACAGAGTCTAACATTCTGTCGTTTTAGCCAAACTCGCAGAATTTGGCTTCCACCCCCCAGCATCAACATAATAAAGTGTGCTTCAAACATTTGTAATACCACAAGTAAAACCATTGCATGCCTTCTTAATTGCATTTTATATATTAGGCACATTATATCTTTACAACTTTTAAGTGTTTATCCTCTTTATAATTATTGCATAAAGAACAACTCTTTCATTTCAGGAATTGCT
>QYTT01088386.1:46701-61491 GCA_006980735.1 Dasypogon diadema | reverse complement strand
AAAGGTTTATGAGACTCTTATCAACGCATCAATTGATAAAAGATATCGAGAATAACAAACTAATCTATAATCGCAAATATGGCTTTCACTCAGGCCTTTGACAGAGTCTAACATTCTGTCGTTTTAGCCAAATTCGCAGAATTTGGCTTCCACCCCCCAGCATCAACATAATAAAGTGCGCTTCAAACATTTGTAATACCACAAGTAAAACCATTGCATGCCTTTTTGATTGTATTTCACATATTAAGCACACTATATGTTTATAACTTTTATGTGTTTATCCTCTTCATAATTATTTCATAAAGAACAACTCTTTCATTTCAGGAATTGCTTCAATAACAACGTTAACAGTATTAGCATATGAACGTTACTGTTTGGTAGCATACCCGCTCTCATCACATCAAATTACTAATCGTGGGGCTGTGTTTTGTATAGTTTTGATATGGATCTATTCTCTTTCTCTTACAACTCCGCCACTATTTGGCTGGGGTGCATATGTCAATGAGGCTGCAAATATAAGGTATGTAATTATAAAAGAATTCTACTGTATTGATTTATTTTCTTCGCGATATAGAGTACAAATGAGATAAGGTATTTCCCTAAAACCATTTATTTTATACGATCCTAAAGAAAAGCGAATTATCGTGGTAATTCTGTAGCTTGTGCTGGAATTTTCTATAGAAATTATCTTTTTGAACGTTATATGTAATGAAGTACTCCTACCTTTACTACGTCAAATTGAAAGAAAACTGAAAGACCAGAGAATGTCTGACAAATAGTCCATTTCAGAGCATTGTAATACCCTAGACAGACATTTATATGATGATTCCATTTAAAATGACCTCATTAGAAAAATATCAAGTAGAAGTAGCTAGTTTTCAGATTTACCCGATTCTGTCCACACACTACAGACTTTGTTTCCAGTCTTGCGCGATAAGAAAGATGTACCGGACTCTTTGATGGTAGGGACCAAAGACAAAACTGTAGAAATGAGGCACGAAGCTTTCACACACTTCGGTTTTTTGTTAAAGAATTAAACGATTCCGGTAAAATTTCAAGACTAGCTAGAAATCCTTCGTTCCAAACTTAACCGACAAATTCCATACACTTCAGATTTATCCGACCGTTCTTGGAACGAAGAAGAAGAGCTTTAGACCGCGTTTGATCCCTGTATGCTTTCTCCGTGTGAATAATCATGTTGGAATGTCCTGCAATCATACAGGCTCAGCATCATGGGTTATACTTTTCAACGTAATCAGGATAACCTTCCTGAGTAGCCCTCGAGAAACAATAGCAGCTCGGGGTAACTTTCTGTTTTTCGAAATTTGCTCTTTGGATCTTTGACACCATTGTACCGATAAACACTAAAAGATCACCATCACAGAATACAAAAGAAATCAGATATCCCATCGAGAGCAACAAAACGTTTAAAAATTCTATTCACAACTTTTCAACACGTTGAACGGCATTTAAAAAGCTCTCTCACGACGAAGGCATTTTAAAACGGAATTCTCCCGCCAAAGCTTTTGTACTAATTGCAACAGTCAACTTCCACCTTAAGCCAATAATATCCAAGCATCAGACTTTTCGACATGGAGAAATCGTAAGCTAGAGGTGAAAGTACAGAACAATCGGTTACAGCAAGTTTTCAAAGCAAAGGATTAACGTAAGGAGAGAGCTCTACTGAATCAATGCAAAGTTCTTAAACAAGGTATTAGGGTTACATTAGGAGCACACAAAGCATAAGCTCTTTGACAGTCGTTCTGTATGGAACTGGATTCTGGATCTCAAGTTAGTGATTTCTCTATGGTACCGGACTGAGAAGTAGTGGGTGGCGTTCTTACTTAGTGCTTGCCATTGCCAGTATTTCGAGATATTGTGCATGGTGGGATTTGACGGAGTGTACGATTTCATTTTCATAGAACAATTTCACCTTCCTAATGAGACTTCTGATATGGATTGTAAATTGGGTCTTCACGTTTCGACTAAAGTCGAACTAAATTACGTAACAACTCAGGTTTTCTTTCTTTGTAGAATCAAAAGCTTGTTACTCTTGCAATCCACCCGAAGTGGTGGTGTGCTCCCATGTTAAGTAATTATTCTCAGGTGAACAGTTTGAATTATATATTTAAGCTTCTTTCCTCCTTTTTGCCATCCACAGAGAGAGAAAGAAAATCGTAATTAAATGCATGCACTTCTAATTATTGTAAATTCAAACAAATACTTCAGCACTAAATAAAATGTCAACAACAGCTTTGAAGTGTTTAAGTAAGATGTCTACTATCTCTGCAACTATGTAGTAACTTAGTAACAGCAACATTCCAAACAGGTACAGTGGAAATCCATCTAAGGTAGATGAACGTCACTAACAAATGCTTGCAGGTTTCATATTTAATGAAGACAATTTGGTTGAATTTAGGTGCAAACACCATTCCTCTACTTTAAGATAAACCAATCACGATATGTGTTGACACTGGTTTGCATTCTACATACAAGCATCCTGCACATTTTTCAGGCACTAATAGTAGTCTTCCTGCAATTCTGCCAGAGCCATGTGTTTCCCTTAAAATGGAATGGTTGGGCGACATGTTCTAATGCAATTTATTTTAATTTTATAGCTGCTCTGTGAATTGGGAATCCAAATCCTTGAATGCAACGACTTACATAGTTTTCCTGTTTGTGTTTGGATTAGTGGTACCTGTAGTAATCATATTGTATAGCTATACAAATATCATCTTAACCATGAAAAAGGTAAGGAAATAGCTGCACGGTTGTTTATAAATATTTATCGCGTTTTATTTTAGCAGAACTCCATTCGTCTGGGTCGGAAAAATCGTGCAGAACGTCGAGTAACCTTAATGATAGCGATAATGATAATAGCATTCCTTGTGGCATGGACACCGTATGCATCGTTTGCTTTACTAGAGCAATTCGGCCCGCCTGATCTCATAACTCCGAAAATGGCTGTGCTACCTGCTCTCATCGCCAAATCAAGTATTTGCTACAATCCACTTATCTACGTTGGTCTGAATACACAGGTAAATTAATGCCTCTCGGATTACAGCAAGTATGTTAAATTTGGTCATTTTTACTTAGTTCAGAGCATCGTGGAAGAAAAGCATTGGTAAAGCTTCGAACATAGTTGAAACCACTGCCAATCAAACCCAAACCAGTAGTCATTCGTTCGATTGCACACCCAAGTTCGTTCGTCAGGGAAAGGAAAAATTGCTAAAGGCTAAACTTAATTCGTTGCGTCAAAGTGGATCCAGTGAAAAAAGGGAGCTAAGCGGAGCTAATGAGGGGCTTGTAAAGTCCGGGAAAATGAAAATGATGGACGGGAAACAGGAAGCAAATGCCCTCGACGAGAACTGTGATATGAAAATCAGTCATAGTGAGAAATTTATCAATCACGAGTTAACAGTGTTCTCCGAAGGAAAATCGATTTTGATTAGAAGCAACTCGTACCGCTCCAATATCATTTGAAAGGGAGCACAATTTCATTTACACTCCATTTTAGCACGTAAGAGTAGCAAAGGGCTGAATTTAATAAAAATTAAAATGAATATTTGTGTAATTGTTGGTGATTATTTTATTACTACTATTTCTATATCCTTCTCTTTTGTGAGGTTAGAATTAAACGCCCTTGAGATAAAGTTTAAGCTTCCAGAATTTGAATTGAATTTGGTGGCAACAAATGTGGTGGATGTTCTGACCAAATGAAACCTAAGTAAATAAAACGTAATTAAGTTGGGACAGGTAATTCTCTTTCTGGGAAAATAATGTCGTGAGATAAGTCAGCACAACAATTAATAGATGCATTTTAAAAGAACAGCCAAATTATGAACACTTTGAAAAATAATTGTAATCCCTCCAAGGTGAAGTTAATCTCATTACTAGGAATGAACAAGCTTGAGGTAAGCCAAGACTTATTTCATATACATATATTTTGTTACTTGCTTGCTAAATGCTGTAATAAAAATAATGAATACAAGCCTTCGATGCCGCCCTGACAACACAACTGCCATAGTGTAAGCGTAAGGACAGTAATCTAACCCCCAACCCAAGATTAAACAGCATAGTCTGAAGCCTGAGTGTCCAAGCCAATAACAGAAAAACTTCCATATTATGTCAACTGATCTACTTAAAGACGAACACTAAATTCAAGGCTTGATTGAATCCGAGCATTTTGCATATGTGCTGGATCTTTTCCTTCGTCTGTTTTTCCTGTTTGGTGGCCTTTATTACCTCCGGGACTCATCACCTTATGTTCGTACCAGTGCTTCGTACTATACACCGAATTGTGATATCCCTGGGGAAATAGAATCTAGTTGACATTTTGTTAAATGCCAGTAATACCAAATATTCAGAATCTCGTCTTCCTGAGGTTTTCCCCTTCATAAACTCACTTTAATACATACGACTTTATTACCATACGAAGGAAAAGTAAGGAAAAGCCTTAAACCTTCAATGCGGCTTGATCCATCGGTGACTTACATGAGATTTTTTTTAGAGAGAACCTCGGATTGAACGTAAATGACCCCACTTTGATGATTCCACTCCCGAATAAGCCGCAAGTTGAAATCTTCAGACGTATAACACCCTTTAGAAATGCTCTGATTTCCAACATCCACGTGTGATCAACAACCCA
The DNA here is from genome assembly GCA_006980735.1 of Dasypogon diadema. NCBI lineage: Eukaryota > Metazoa > Arthropoda > Insecta > Diptera > Asilidae > Dasypogon > Dasypogon diadema. The sequence goes on along the minus strand of QYTT01088386.1, from coordinate 56,843 downwards.
TCATTAGAGCATCAAAGTAGTGGTCCCTTTTCAGTACTGTCATGCCTAGTGTTACAGTGGTCACAACTGCTGAGAAATTTTCAATGGTCTTGCTACACTCCGTGAACCAATTACGTAAGTACGTAAAAGCAATTTGTAGATGAATTATTGAGAAGATCAACAAGCAGGACTGTAAATCGAATCAACATCTGCCAACCAGTTCGAGTTATTAGAAAAGAGTTATTAGAGTTAATCTGAGTTAGAGAAGTCGACTTAAAGAAGTATGTATGGGTTCCCCATGTTCTCAATGTTGAGAACCAATTGTAAAGATCTTCCATATGCAATTTACTCGTAAACCGGCATAAAATGAACAGTTTTTTATCGTGTCATAACGTCGTAAGCATAGTCCTTCTTTGTGTTTGATGGAATATCCACTTTGAAATACTTAATGTTGGGGAAACGGTTACTGCAGGCGTTTATTGTGGTCAGCTTGACCGATTGAAAGTGGCCATTACAGAAAAAACATCCTGCTTTGATTAAAGGTGTTATCCTTCAGCATGATAACGCAAGACTACATGCTGCAAGGATTACACAACAAAAAATTACGGAACTAGGATAGAAAGTTAGTTGGTATGAAGGGGTCAAAAGCATAATGATTGATTTTTTTTAATCCAAAAGTCCAAAAATTTTTAAGGCTGGAATAGAAGAGCCAATAAAGTGATGAGAGAAGCTAATGGAAAACTATGGTGACTTCTAATTTGATTAAGCACCACTTAGAGAAAAAACTGAGTTTACACAAGACTTATATTAAATTTCGTCTCAAAATCTGGAGAAAAAAGTTCAGAGCGCCAAAATGGCAACTTTTGAGCTGGAGTTTGAACTTCGGAAAATGTAAGACATCACGTATGGGGGAAATCAAACATCAGATTAAAAGATTGTTTGAAATCTAAGGGGCCTCTCGAAAGCGTAAAGCTATTGTTTTGTGTTGGGAGGTATGTCGTCGATGCTACTGCTAACTATCGAATGTGAAAAAACGCGTTTTTCATTTTCGATCTATAATAGCTGCTTTAGAAATAAAGCGGCCTTCAAACATTCATCAAAGCACACCTGAAAGTAATTATAAAAATATTTGTCGTATGAGCTGATTTTAAATGAAATTTTTAGAAATTTTTTTTCTTTGATTTCCTGAAAAGAAGTGATTTTTAGATTCGAGAGTTAGCATTTGTATCGACGACATATGTTCAAAAGCATAAAAGCATAAGTTACGAGTCCTCAAAGTAGTGTCAGAATTGTAAATGTATATCTCTTGTAGTAATTGACTGTAAGTTTAGCGTTCTAAAAAGTATCTCGCCCCCGGGTGGGCTCGAACCACCAACCTTTCGGTTAACAGCCGAACGCGCTAGCCGATTGCGCCACGGAGGCTCTGGTTCGTCTCTCCCGTCAATATATTAATATTTCTGTATACATTTGTAAGTTTCCTTACGAAAAAATCAGGGTTTCTTATCAATTTATTAAGTATTCTAATCGTGTGCTTGCTGAACACTTGTTTTAATATTGATCTTTTTGGATAACATTTGCGACAAAAAAAAATTTATGTTTAACTGATTACTCGAGGGTGGTACTTAAATAATTAAATTTAAATAAATTTACCAATTTCAAAATGAGGACTCCAATATGGCAGATTAAAACTGGAAAGAAATTAATTGGTAAATGCGAAAAAACATTGGGTTTGTTGGTTTTTATTGCAAGAAAAAATTGGACAAAACCACGGTTTTGTGGACAGTCATGACCCCCGTGACACCCGTGATCCCTGTGGATGCGTGCTTGATGTCTAAGGTAAACGGGGTGTACAAATCAATTGTTCACCATATTTATTAATAGATTTTGTAGCAGTCATATCCACTACAAGCAATAATTATAGTGTGAATATTTCATAGATTCATCTACTGTTGAAATCCTGATTTTAACTTTACAAATGTAGTTTTCGCAGAAATCGTTAATTATTATTTGAAATGTGTATCAATTCTTTCCTTTTCTTGCAGTCTCTAATATACTGACATTTTAAAGGCACTCCTGCAAAAGCAGAATACCAGTAGAACCAATGCGAACTTTACAAAGTCATCATCAGATATCCTACGTAGGTGTCAGATTACTCGAAACATTCAAACCAATCAATAAACTGCCAAATGAAATTTTGCCATTAGTAATTGCATTCAAATTGCCCATGCAAATTCCTCCAACAGCTATAAACATTTGTAACTAGAATAGGGAACAATTCGACAGCTCTCAGGCACATAACACTGATTTACTAAATAAACAAAGATTTCAAGTTGACAGTATCTGGCGCTGCTGTCTGATGAGACTCATGCATCGAATAGAAGACTTGAATTTAATTCAATCTAACTCAAAAGCAACACAGCTGAACTACAACTGGTAAAAGGCAATTGATCCAGTTTGCAGATTCGGCCAACTATCCAACGACAACGCAATGCCAGTTCCAGTGATATATTTTCTAGTAAAAATTAAGTAAATGACCAAAGCCATAGACCTGCAAACAAGGTTACCCACAGTCGAGTGGTCAGCATCAGCACCTCCTTCGATTACGCAAGTGAACGCCATTCATCGACATTTATGACAGATCGATTCCATCACTCCCTGGCATCAAAATGCATGTGAGGAAATCCAACTTGTCCATAAGACTGTCTAATAAGATCACCTTCTGAGAGCACTTGGCCGTAATGACATAGCTGCACTCCTGGTGATTTCTACTGTCGAATGCCTCGGCAACAAGCCTGTCAATCCAAATAATAACTGCAACCTGAACTTCTTTGATCATATTAAGATTTTTACCGTATGTGAATTGTATAGTCTATTTCCAGAAGACGGAAATTGAAAGTAATAGGACCTAGGACGCCTGTGCGACATAGCTGTGCCTTGATACCTTGCGACATTTATGGATGGTATGCCAGCCGTTGCGGTTTCATAGGCATTCAACGACAAAATACAGTGTCACTGCGATTTATCGCTTTTTGCCTGCATTTAATGAACAAATCAAAACACTATCGATATGTAAAGTATTTGCATGTTAATTGCTCGGGCACTTTTGGCTTAATTTACTGTGACCACGTTAAGACATTTAATATTAGCAGGATTTATAAATTGGCAAGCACCTAAGTGTTGGACTCGTGTATCTTAATTTGCACAATCTTCCCATAAAATATGCAAATTTCATTGGTTATTATTTTCATTTTTATCCTGGCTTGGGTGATTTATTTTGATCTTGGACTCAAAAGTAAGTAATAGTGGTATTTTCCTTTCTCAATTCAGAGACCTCTATTCTTGATTAGCTCTTACTTTTTTCGGGTCAGCAGTAGATTAGGGGATAAAGTGCAATTTCATCGTTATTCGGATTTTGTGGCTCGGGAAGCAACAGAAACCGTCCGATTTATTCTAATGCGAGAAGTCTACACATTTGTAGATCAGAGAGATTTGGACTATAAGGAGACGTTAGTTTAGATTATGTTCATACAAATAAATAACATCATTAGGAGGAGAGACCATAGTAAAATTCAGAATCTGTGCTGCACATTCCCCAACGAGACAAAACGAAAAGATTTTGTATCTGTTTGCGAAATACCGAGGTCAACCGGGAAAGTTAGAAATCCCCATACTCGAAAATCTGACAATGTGAAAGGAGAATTTAAAATCACCAGATCTAGAGAGACTCAGTCGTATAGAGGCGGTTATGATATTGAGTTTCACAGTTTTATTCAACCACATATTTAGCTTTTATGTGTCATTAATTATATGGATTACGTGGTACTCAATGTGTTAAAAGACCGTATAAAGATCGCCAGTTGACATGGCCGTACACAGCCCATAATGATGTAGAGCCTTGTTTTGCAGTATAATAAGATATTGTCGCTTGGTACTGAATAGAACAAATCGTTTTAGTTCTTTGAGCGGAGAAGATCCACCCGATCCTGGCCACTAGCTCCCAGTGGCTCTTGCATCCATCATAAGCCCTACTATACTGTCTGGCGATAACCGGTCCAGTTTCTCCCCCGTTTGCCCATCGGCTGCAAACAAAGAGCGTATGCTCAGCTCCGTAATACGGGCACCCCGGTGAGTCGGCTCTGCCAACCTTACGGAGGTAGTGTCAAAAGCACCCGCGTCTACTTAGTAGCTATGAGAGATGGTAATTCACATCGCCATGCTTCTGCCAATACACGGTTCAATCCGTGGCACCAATTTGTCAGCCCATCGTCCCTTATCATCACTATCTTACGACCTTTGCCATCTACTCACCGTATGGAGCATTTTCTCCTTGCTTGTCTGCCTCCGCCTATCGCAGTCTTATTCATACAAATAGTCGTCTTCCCATCGCAGGAAGTCCAATTGGAATTGTCTCTACAATTATGGGAATTACCGGCCTCCCTAGGGTCAAATCGTCTTTGCACAGATGCTAAGCGTTTCGTATGTACCTCTAGCTTTATTTGAACGCCTCATATCTCAGCTCAGTATAGCAGTATAGACTGTGTTGTCTCCATGTGCAGGCGTCATTTGGGCTGTTGCTCATAATCCTGCTCAACGATGCGACCTTCCTTACCTCTTATCCACTGCGCCAGCTCAACTGTGTAGGCCGCTATTAACAATGCGACGTTGTCGGCATACTCCGCCAAGTGCGTCTCCTCTGGCATGTCTATCTACATAAGGCTATCATAGGTGGCGTTCCACAGTGGCGGTCCTTCCGATGGTGTCATAGACTAAGGAACCATCATTCAGGTAATCCCGAACCATGGGGAGTAGATATTCAGGAACCCTGAACGTCACCGCAAGCGCCTCCAACTTGTCAATCCATCTCTCCACTAGAAAAGATTTTGCCGTAGGTAACTCCTTCAAATATCTTTTAAGATTTTCCTTTAGCCCTTACAATGTCCACTCTCTGTTGTTTGCCCTCTGACATTCTTGATCTTATTTAGAACTTCACGGTCCAGAGGGTCAACTAAGGGGAATATTTTCGTGTCGTTTCTCGGTATGCTACTGGTCTAATTCCAGCTAGAAGAACAATAGCTCCAAGCTTCGTTTCTAACTGGTAAGTCTTTTAAATCCTGTATTTAAATCAGCTAAAATTTCATCTTTTGTGTATTCTTTCGCTAAAGCCATAAAATTTTTAAGCCCACGAATTCGTTAAAAATTCCAGAATTCAAACAGCGTTTTTCTATTGCTGTAAAAAACTGTTTCCTGAACTACATCCATTGTGTTTATAAAACAAACAGACATTGTCTATGTGACAAATTCACACCTAATTTTAGAGCTAAGAATCATCAATTACATGACCTTTCCGATCTTCACACTTCATTTGAATTAAATTTGCACATGCTTGCCCCTGAAGAAACAACATAATTATAATAAAAGATAGAAGTGTAACACCTAAAGCCCCTTTCATATCTTACACCATTAAAATTACTAAAGCAGCTTTGAAATTAAGAAGACTATGGAGGTCAAAATATTTTCATTGCCGAGACACAGTGTAAAATAGCCGAAATCAGTCTGAAAATTAATGAGATGCTGCCAGTTGAAAAGGAGAAACCATTCAATAATGGTAGAGAACAATTCAATTTACCTTTAATGGAAGTCTTTTAATCTCTTAGTCATGCATTACTGCACAGAAATCGTCATCCGTTCCTCTGTCTTGCCAATGATATTCTGTATAGACTAAGAAAAATTACTGTGAATGGACTCAAGAATTTCTTGGGCAAAGTCATAAGTATTTTAATTGATTGAACATATCCTATAAGGCTGGATCACACAAAAAGACATATAAAATCAACGTGTTGACCCCAACAATCTAGATCCATTTTAATCGCACCTTAATTAAATGCTTAGTATCGTCCACCGTACTCTACACGGATAATTATAGGCTATTAAAGTTCTCTTGCGACAGTTAATAATTCAGAGATGTATTAAACATATTTTTATTGCTATTTGGCATTGAGTACCAGTGCAAATAATATCACAAATAACGCCCAATTATGATCCACATTTCACCTTTACGTTCGCGCAATTGGTGTTCTTCAAATTTAGTGCAACAAAGAGCTTCACTCTAAAATGGATTAACCCAATTAAAACAGGTAATTCGCTCATTTCTAAAGGTGATCGTGTCCATTTCACTATCAATTCATAGTGTGATCTAGTGAATCAACAGTCTTATGTGTTGGCGATCCGCACAAAACTAGTCCAGTGATATGAGTCAGACGAAAGCGGTCTTTAGCCAGTGCAATGTAACTGCAAAAATTAATTGTAAGATTGCAAGATTATATAATGAAATAAGAACATAGATTGAACGGAATAGAAGTCATTCACATTCATGAGATATAGTTAGTTGCATGCAGATAAAATCAATCCATATTGATCTGACAACTTTTCCTCACAAGTACGATCCTTATAGGGCTGCAGTTACTTGTAATTCAGGAGATTTTTAAATCTTTGCGCATATCACTGCAGGCATCACTGCGGGACACACGACGATAGATATCAGTCTGGTGCCTACTTGACTACTTCTAAGGTATATAAAATGAATTAGTTGATTGATATGCCTTTTAGAACATGATAAATTTTAGAGATACATTGAAGAAATATTTTAAGCTCAGAAAATATGCGCTGACTTGTAACTAGATACAATCATGGGGATGAAAGCTGAAATAGTGGAAACGCAGCGTAAAAATTGAACACCACAAGTTCGAACATATTGACGCTCATTGATAATATTCAACAGATTGTCAGTGACTGAAATGAAGAGATTTTCGAAGGTGCTGATTACGAATTTTACAAGATTTACGTGACCTATAGAAGGTGATCAGGGACTGAAGATGAAGCAGGAAGCTTGCCATAGGTTTTTCGTTCTGCCAAACGTAGACCCACCGATTTTAGTACATGGCTTATAGGCGGGTCCGATCTAATGACGGAAGCCAGAAGGTGTCAATCGATGGGCATCTGGCACTCTATGCTCTGGGCTTGGACCACCAGGCTGCCAAAACAATCTCTTAAATCAAGCCCCATGTTTACAAGAAGCATAGAAAACAGTTTTCGTGATGGTTGGCTGATGTAAAAAAGAGGATATTTGCTCTCATACAGAATGATTAGTATATCTTTCCGATAGGCACCAGAGAGAGAGCTCTCTTATAAAACGGTCAGTTTGATTTTTAAAAAGAAATCTTGATCCGAAACTTTAGAGATTTCTACTTTAATAAAGCACTTTAGAGAATATATATAAAACTCATGTTGTCAATTTTTCGACATTATCTGCAAAATTAACAATTGACTATATTTTATTGTGTAATACCCACTCACACCTACGCCTTTCTAAAATAAAACAGAAGAAAATCCAACTAAAACTATAATGGAATGCAGTGAAATTGTCTTAAAATAAGCAACGTCTTGTCCATTTACCCTTAACCTGTTCAATATAACAACAGTCACTGTGCCAATCACATTAATATTCATCCTTCGGAAATACTCGCCTGTGCCAATGATAAAATCATAATTAAAACTTTTAGGGTCCTAATATTTTCTTCCTCCAAAACTCGCACTTTGGAACCTTGTGACATATGATCAAGATATAATAATGGTAATGGGCTTCTCCCATTTACAGGATCTCAAGCAACATCTCTTACATGTACCCCGGTTTCAAGGGTTCGTCTTTTCATTGTTTTCATCTGTAAAGCCGTTTCATGAACAGATCAATCAGTCAACTATACTGACATTGCTATTAGAGGGACTTTTGACCATGAAGTCTAGATCATCTGCGTATACCTACTCCGTGTTAATTTAGCGAAATTTCATTTTATATTCAAGTGATAAATCAGAGCTACTGCGTCCTACGTCGCTGGTTTTTTTTTATTTCTTCAAACCAGTGGCAAACCAATGGCTGCATAGTACGTACCATTGAGAACTGACCATTCTACGATCCTGTAATTTTCCAGTTTTGGACACTCAATTATATATAGTGTTGTTCACTTTAATTTTTAAGAATTTATCTCTATCTAAAGTGTCCATGAAACAATAAATAAATTCGAATAATGACCCTTAGAAAAACAGTGGGAACTTATTTTATTCCATCAAGATTTACGAGACCATGATGTAGTCTGAATCAATCCAATCAGAGTTAAATGAAATTGTACAGAAATCTCACATGTTTACGCACTACTCATTAGAAATTTTACCTTCAGATTCTCATCCTTTTTATTACCTGAGAAACTTCTTTAATCTAAAGAAGTTTTCATCGAACAAGAATACTTCTTATCATGATGTCTAAAAAATTAGACAACTTCTTCCGTTTTTCACCAGACCAAAACTTTTTCCTTCATATTTTCATCTTTCGCACAGTTAGTTGATGAAAGAAACTTTTTATTAAAGTATTTTTTGATTTTAAACACATGAAAGTTTGTCAATGGAACTCAAAAGTTCTGCAAGAGAAGGAAATAACTATCATAACTATAAGAATGCCAGATACTTTCCTAATTATCACAATATGTCGAAAAAAACTTCAGTATATAATTGCTCCAGAAAAAGATAACAAACTGGAATGATAAAACTATACACAAACACAAGTCGTTACTAAATACGTGGTATTAAAAGTTAGAAACCTTTTCCGTGTGCTTTTGACTCACAAAGTAAGTTAAGTTTTTTTTTAAAGTTTACAAGTTAATTTGATTCAGTTAATTATATCAGCTAAGGACAGTATGATTAAAATCGAATTATCAATTAAAAAGTTTATAGATATGAACTGTATACTGCTTTCATGAATTAAAACAACGAAAATACGTCACCATAACTTCGTTCTGTAGTTCACGGAAAGTGATGACAATGTATCCTATTTGAACTACGAAATATTAAGGATGATATTATAAAAGGCTTTACAAAATAGGAGTAGCATAAAATATAATATCAGAGTAAATGATATGACCAACAACAACATCCGCAAATATTCAAAATGTATAGTGATAAGGTAAGGAAAATCCTCACACACAACTATTTTACCTAACATAAACGGTCGACAATGCTTTGTGAATAAGGCAAAGACTAACGACTTAGTAGAAGTTACCTGCCACAAGGTCCAACTTGGAGCTTTAGGAAGATCATGTGTGGTGTTCTGGTTCTTGTTGCAGAAGTAACACTGGCCAAGAAAATTGAACACCCTTTAAATTGGTATAATGACAAGTAATTTGCGGAATATGCCACAGCGATTCGAATTTATTTGTAATATTGAATCCCATTCAAGAAGTCATCTAGGCGACAGAGTCCTTAAAATATAAAGTGTTCTATTCTTAAACTGCTAGTGTACAGCCTGCATTTTACAATTACCGATCAGTATCTTGGTGTTTGCGTCAAACCATTATTACCTACAACATAGTTGTTGTTTGTAGTGAAAAATTCAATGATCGGATTACTGAAGTAACGAGCCGACACCGTGCCCTGGACATCTATAGGGAACCGGTTCCATAGTCTGACGGAATAGTCGAAGAATACCTTACCGGACTGCCTAGAGAAGAAGCTTTGGTGAAGAAGCTATGAAGCGTAGTTTCAAATATAAGTATGATCAGTTTGTGAACAAAGACGCAGATCCTTACCCTGAGGTAAACGCTAAATATATAATCAAGGATTTTACTAGACCCAATATATGGTCATAGTGATAGGGGCTGTAAATATGCCTTACCGTCGGGTTGAAAACCCCAACCAACACCCAGAATTGGAGTTCAGTGCACAGAAAATTAGCTCGTTAAAATTAAGTAGGTGTAGTATCACAGCCCTCGCCAATTTGAACCCGTAATTTTCTCGGAATGTTTGCAAGTGAACCACAATTTTTGGCATGAAATTACTGTACAACATCTCAGTAGCTACACAGGTACAATCCTTGTCAATAGAATTGCCTGACCACTGGTACCTAGATAAATCACCAAGCCCTTTGCAGAATTCGAACCCACGCCCACAGAGAAGAAAGTCTGCACAGAGTGCGCTTCAGCCCTCTCGGACACCGGCCTGTGAGGAGAAAACAGAATCTTTGAGGGACGAGTAAAACAACTGTTCACTGTACGCGGTGACTTCGATACACTTTTTTCCTAGCTGAACTCTAAAATCTAAATCGATGACCGTTACAGATT
>QYTT01088386.1:0-35646 GCA_006980735.1 Dasypogon diadema | reverse complement strand
GTTAATGAAACTAACCAACGGAGAGTTCCTCGCTCCATGCTTAGAACTCTCCTTTTGGTCGTTCCGCACGACAGCCTAATCGTTTTCTTAGCCTGTCTGCAAGTTGTCATACTATCCCATCGATTTTGATGTTCCTTCCTGACCCAATTCTCGATTAGGGCTTTCACCATTCCCCCACCAACGGCAGAGAAAGGTTCCGGCCCTAGGAACTCCATAGCCGAACCCTGCTTTGCTAGGGCGTCAGCTTTTTCGTTCCCATCGAAAATCAAAGTCTTACGCACTCCTACGATGTTAGCACAATCGAGACGCGGTTTATTGTGATAAATTACCTATGAAATGTAGAAAATTATTGCAAGAAAAAAAAATTATACTATGTGGACATATGACATCATAATATGTACCAAGGCTGTGTAAAAAATTATAAAAATTCGGATTGATTTTACATTTAAAATTGAATACCTCGGGTAAATATAGACCGATTTTCAAAATTCTGTTTTTGTTTTGGTCGGCGGGGGGAGTGGAGTGGTTATGAGTTACGTTTTGATGAATTAAATTTCATTTCAAATATTGAATAACTCAATTTAAATATTTCGAATACATATATTAAATCAGAGGGTAGCAGTTGTACAATCAAGCCTAGCTTAGAGAATGGTCATCATAATACTATGCACAATCTTATCGGAAAGAAAACTAGGATGGCAGAACAGCGAGTTAGAAAGTTGAGTGAGGGTCTTGCACACTAGATCATATAAAATTAATTTTTTTTTCTCTAATTTTGTTAGTGTTTCTTATTTTAGATAACCTAAGGCCCGATACATACGAACGTCTGAAAATGATGCCGTAACGTTTCGTTTTCGCCTTCTCGTGTGCAGTCAACTATATGGAGCTTAGTATTGCTAAAACGATGCACACGAGCGTTTAAAAACGTTGTCGAAACACAGCACAGGAATGGAAAGATATTCTATAATCCATTTTGTAAGTTATCTAACTAAGTAAACAGGAGAAGGATGAAGAAGTTCAAACTTTGTGTGAGGATATTAGTAATTTGACTAACCTTTTGATTTTATGGATTATATAAATATTGACAAAAACGTCATAATATGAATATCCAGGAGAAGACGAAATAATTGAAAGTTTCAAACGAGAGTAGAATAGATTTGAAAGTACTGATGAAGATGAAGATTCAGTTAAGGAACGAATTCAACAGAAATAATGGCTGCTTTCATGGTACTTCAAGCTACAATTGAAATTGAATAAAAAATTGTCTGAAACGGCGATATCCGCATATCACATTACGCGACTACATGAGTTGGTGATCGCTATTAGAGATTTTTATAGAAGATATCACAGTAATGATTGATAATAATAATGAAAATGATATTAATACTAATTTATAATAATTTATTTTGATTTATGGTTCACTGATAAATAAAAATTAATTTTTTTATTTTTTAAAAATTCTTAAAATGGTCTTTATTACTGTTTTTTCGAAAAAAAATGTCTCCCCACCTCAAAATACCTATGTTGGTGCAGTTTTGAGCTGGAGCTCCAATTATAAATAATTACCGGGAAATGTTTTGAGGCTGGATTTTTATCGAGCCAGTGTTCGTTACCAAAGAAGACCCACTTTTCACCACAAGTAACGATTCTTTTCAAGAAAGGATTGATCCTGTTTTTTTCCGAACTAGTGAGGAACAGATTTCCAAACGACTATGATATTTATTCATGAGGAACCCATTTCCTGAGATTTTTGTTTTTACCAATCATGGAAAGATGTCTACTAATAGCTTTTTCAGGTACACCTATTTCTATTGAAAGATATTTTACTGTCGTTCAAGTGTTGGTTCAGTAGTAGCTTTCAAACGATCATTATCTGAGTCTGAATATTTCATATGATATAGCTGGGAAAACAATGTGGTTCGCAATTTCGTACAATATTGAAGAGTACAATTGTAGTTATTAACGTCGCACGCCTTTTGTCTAACTGAAAAATTCAGGCTCATCTCACGTGCTCGACAGGAGGACCTTTAAGTACCTCAAATTTTATTCCGATTAAGAAAAATGCAGACTATATTTTCAGATTCCACTATCTGAATTCAGAGTCATGTCACATCAGCCTTAGAAAAAAAGGATTTCTTTAAACTTCTAGCAGCTCTTAAAGGTGCAAAAACAAAACACTAAAGTGATCTAGCTGCAATAATTGCCAATTTCCAATTTACAAATTTATAGTAACAGTGAGAAACGGTCTTCATTCGGAGAAACCCATACAAAAACTCTTAGATCATAAAGCGAAAAAGGATTTTGATGTACCAAAAATAAGTTCTTGATGAAAACAGTGTCAAGGCCATGGGGAATGGATGATTATTCCAACTACATTCGAAAACGGACAGATAAAAATAGCAGCGATAGTTTTAGATATTTTAGAACAATTTTAAATCCGATGCGAATTATTGATGCAAATGATCAATTGTTTGGAATAGCACTACACCCCAAAGTCAATTGATTTCCGTAGACTATTTATGTACGAAGTTATATAAATAGGTATTTTCTTTAATTTATGGTAAAGTACTTTCTACTCTACCAGAGACTACGTGAAGTCCAGTTTGTTCTGTTTGCAAAAAAGGGGCATTTATTAAATTTCAACTACGAAGCGAGTATAAGAAGAAATGCTAGAAAGAAAAGCGTTTATAAAATGCACACTGACGTCTATAATGGGTTTTCATATAGACAAGATAAGGCCAGGTGGAAAAGGCAAATCTAACACTGGAAATATAGCAAGGAAGTCGTTTTCACGAGTTTTCAAAGATTCTTGATCATCTTAACAGCCATATAGTAATAACGCTCTAGGCAGCTTTTATTAACATTTCCTTTTTAATTTACATTTATTGGAAATGATAGTGACCTAAGCTTGTTTTCAACACCTCCACTTGGTATGTTAAGACAGCAGTTTGCAATGTAATTTCTTGCCTAGAAAACAAGGTGAGATTGCAACGACTAGTCTCAAAAATTGAAGACGATGCACGGGTATCACAAGTAGAGAGAGATCTATAGGAATCCAACCGAAGATTTAGGATTTTGTTGCAACAATGTCCATTAAATTACGGATAAAAAAGCAATAAGGTAAGCGATATTTTGTCAACGGATAAAAGATGATGCAATTTAGTCAAATGCAATACAAAAACCTGCATTGATCGCATAATGACACCAATAATGGTAACAGCATTCATTACCCTCTTTTTGGATAATTTTTGAGAAATAATTACTCCTTATTTTCAATATTGCATTTCAGATAATATCCCTAAGCGTTAATCAAACTTAAACCTCTTTTCAGCAATCAAATGAAAATTTATTTAAACCTTTCCCAATTGAATGGATGTACACCCCACCCATTCCATTTGACACACATTCAAGTTTTGTGATGCAACCTTACTTATGATCAGAGATTGTCTTGTATATTTATTTATTCCAGTTATAAATATCGTTCAATGTATTTTGTTTCCATTTAACCGACTTGTTTTGTTTACATATTTTTCTTATTATTATTCAAAGCCGCCTCGACCAACTGCAGTATGCAACTCGCTCTCATTCGATTCAATTAAAGCCAGCCAGCCAGCCAGCAAATTCACTGTTGCCGTCGAATTGTCTGAAGTTAGTTATCTTATTCAAATGGGCGGCTCTGGTCTCGAGGGAAATGTGTAAGGGAGGATTGACTTTATCTTAAAAATAATATGAGAACGAGAACAAATAAATTTTATCTTTTGTATAAAAAAACCTTCTTGCTCGGTATTGCACGAGACGACAGCGTGGAAAAGATGGGAAACATTTATGATGGTGGATTCATAATAAGTGAATGGTGCTTCTTGTTTATTAATTAATTTCGTGTTAATTGACTTTAGAAAGTTTGATGACCATTTGAGTTCATGGAAGAGTGTTATAGGTCATAAACATGATGATGATGATAACAAATTAAGATTATGTCTCATTCCTTCTAATTGTTTCGAAAGTACTGACCAAAGCCGACCTAGCTTTGAAACCGTAGAACAAAATTCAAAGCACTATAGAAGCAGTTGCTGGTAAAATTAAAAATACTGTTAAACTCGACAAAAACATTATACGTACTGATCCATAGTGAGGGCGTAACGATTTTCGCCAATACATTCCAGACAAAGGAAATAAGAAAATGGCGTTAAATTACAAAAACAGTCCTACGAAGCTACAATGATGATATTGATATTATTATTTTTTTTTACCTGCCTATCATTGGCCTTCAGAAACATATTTCACCACGACAACGCGCCATCACATTATAGTACGATTATTAGACATTGGTTAACAATGTTCTGAATTGATTTTTTTCATTTAGCTTATAATTCGTAATAGAAATTTTTTTATAGTATATAAGTACTTGTGATATTCTCAATAAATTTAGTTCTGACTCGACCCAAGTTGAGTTCAAATATTTATGCGGATTGCTATTAAGAGGACAAATGGGTTTTAAGGAAAATTACGGCTCCATATTTTAATGCTTTCATATTAATACTACAATATACAAATAAAAAATTTTGTGGGTTGACAGCTTGGGTTCAATTTTTAAAGGTAGACGTCTTAAAACTTACTCATCATTGGTATTAAAGTTTAAGGTTAGAAGTATTTCATTTGCCAAGGATTAGCTTTTAATATTTTTCTGGTGTAGTCATATATACAATACCAAAAATATTAAAATTTACTCCAAAATTTTTAACCGTGTGATTGCCAAAAATTAAGGTTGACAAATTGTTATATCTTTGCTTACTAGACCTTGACGCAGAAGTAACATGTTCATTACGTTCATTCTGTTTGAGGAGTAAGAATGTTTTAGTCACCAATAATCTGTCAGGACGCATCAAACGAAGCCGTGTAATCTGCCTAACTCAATATGGCATTATGTCTCCATTATGGCTATTTTCACTATTTTGAAAGCAGTTAAGTTTAATAATTATTTTAATAAACTTATGGCGATTCCAAGTTATACAAGAAAAGTGCATATTAACACGTTGAATGTCACAATTAGCATAAAAGCTTTCTTAAGAGAATTAAGCGTTAAAATCCCTTTGTTTTGAGAGAGCTTTTAATTTGGGGTCCCCGATGACGATCATGGCATTTAATATGCTAATTACAGCTTTTTTCGGTTAACACGTCAACCGCCACAATTAGCATAAAAGCTTTCGTGAGAAAATTACTTGGTAAAATTGGCATTAGCCCGGAGAGAGCTTTTAAATGCCTATCCCCAGAGCCTGCCGTGGTGTTTAACCTGTTAAGTGAAAAAAGGTAGAAAACCCCAACATTTTGATTTTGAAAATTCCTAAACGAAGAGATGTAGGAGAGTGTGTAGGCACTCATTTGAAAGCTAGTAATATTCTATGTATACCCGTCAACTATTTATGATGATCCAAATTTTTGTGGAAAAAGTTTTAATAAGGTAATAAAGAATGGTTTCCTTTTATTACTCACAGGCAACCTTTTTCGGATGTTTAGAATTTAGTGAAAATCTCTCAGTTTTTAAGTGTCAACAAATTTTTATTACCTGTAATATTACCGCAGGCACGTCAACTGTTTATGATCACCATACGTGTTTAGCATTTTGGAGTGAAAAATTGGCTGAAGTGCCAAGTGTTAGCTGTTCCTGCGCTTAAGATTTGTGAAACAGTTAATCTATCGTGAAGATGGAAAAAGGGCCAACTCTGTCTACTGAAGAAATGGGCCAGTTTAAGTCTTTGGAGGAAATGGGATTTCCAAACAGAAAAATTGGGAGAATAGAGAGGAGTGTTGAAGTTCTTAATAACTATTTTCTGGACTGGGAAAATTATGGAAAAAGGCGAAAAGAGAGAGTAAAGACTCCCACTAGAGAATGAGGTAATATATTGAGAATTGCGCCCGATTTAACCTTCACAGCAAAGAAATTGGCCAGGAAGTTGGGACACATAATAAAAAAAAAATCACATATTAAAAGGATAAAGATCGAAAGAAGGCCTATTTTAAATGAAATATATCAGCAAAAGCGGGTGGTCTTTAGTCGTAAGTATATGGGGTGGACAATGGAATGACATAGTTCTTTTTACGGACGGACAGCACTTCTGATGATCCTAAAGGATTTTCATATTATTTTCATGATTTGCGCAAGGAGCTGCGTTTGCTTTCAGGACGTCAAAGTACATTCGGAGCTGTAACAGTATGGGGAGATGTAACTTTTAAGGGTGTATCTGATTTAGTGATTATTGAAGCAAAACAAAGTTTCCAGAAGTATAAAAAACTTTTAGTGGAGCAGGAAATTCAACTTAACGACTTTATGAAGAAATCTGATTGGATTTTCCAATAGGATAATGCCTCTATTCATATAGGGCAAGTTGTTAAAAAGTGGTTTGACGAACAAAATCTTCAAATTTTTGAATTGGCCAGGATTATCGTCAGATTTAAATATCATAGAAATTTTATGGTGGTACGTATCTTGTCGAGTATATGTCTGGAGTGGGCCATACTTGACTTTTACATGACTTATATATAATTCAGTTCCGGATAGAATTTTTGAAGTAATCAACAAGTATTGAAAGCAGCGAGTCGTTATTAATAAATAAATTTGTAAATCTAGTTGCAAGTGTTTAATTTTTTCTTCACATTTTTGACCTGATCATAATGAAATGTCGCGCCTGGAGTAGTATTTCAGGCAATAAAAATTTCTCGACACTTACAACCTCAGGGATTCCTGGTAAATTCGATACATATTTCCAAAACGCGTTGTCCATGACCAATAAGGCAATGATTTAGATAATTATTCCTTTTCGCCTAATTAAGACTTTTACTAAAAAATGTGAGTGATCATAAACAATTTGCGCGGGATGTATACGATATGGCACTAGACTCGTGCACACATATCATGTTTAATATGAGCTATACCACCTTCGTCGTAAAAAAATGACCAGGAAACCTTCATTCATTATTGGATTAACTTAATTCTATTTTAACGTTAGTTGACAAATCAAAACAAACGAATCCGGACAGATTTTCTTGTCTTCCTGCGAACTTTTATTATAGTTAAGCTTATTTTCTGATAGAGAACTTGGATTCGGAAAGGTCCCTAATTATAATAATATTAAAAAATGCTTTGTTTTATCAGATCAAATGGCATCGTACTACAATTATTTACAAAAACTCGTCAAATGGTATGGAAAAGTTATAATGCAGTTGATATGTGCAACTTCCCTTGTAAAATGTGTGGTATATACATAAAAATAGGACAATAAGTAAATTAATATTTTACAATTTAAAGAATTGATTTGAAAAAGTTTCCCATTTCCTTGTTACACACCACGGATCTTACGAAAACCAAGCAGGGAATGTTATAAATCCCTGTCTGCAATAAAAGGTACCTAGAGATTTTTCCACAAAAAAGCCAAAAAGTTAATAAGGTTTTAAAAGACTACAAACATATTCGCTGTCAACTACGAGTATACTCGTGAAGCTTTTAAGCTCTCTCTTACGAAATGTATTTTCACATATATTTTTCTCACGAAAGCTTTTCTACCAATTGTGACAGTATTCTCACTGCAAATAAAAATAAATGTTAAGCTATATTTATACCACTTTATTTAAAAAATACACTGTGAGTTTTTGAAATTATTAATAAATAAATGAGTTTTGAACTATATAGCAATTTTTCCTATTTACCAAACCAATAATAAACTACGTACATGTATTTGTTGATATGCCACAATCCAATAAGACATAAAAGTGTGAGCAAAAGGTGATACACTCCGTCCCATGGGGCATCCAAGTGCGACCCCCGATGGTACACGCGCCGGTGTCAACATGTTAATCTGTTTTTTCAGGAGCATTAAAAAATATCAAATTATAATATAACTGTTATTTCCTCACCATGACAGCTTTCTCATTCAGTCATTCTCAAAATAAAAAGTGAAAAGGTTTCAATTAAAACGTAAAAAATCTCATAACTCAATAACCAAATCATTGGAATCTCCACTAGGGGATTCCATCAATGCACGCTATTACACGGTTATATTATCGGTAGACAGCTTAATTCAGTAAAAGTACTGGCAACGATTTTTTTTTTTGCTGAGAACGAAGCCATTGCATGATTCATCCAATTAAACTCTGCACGACATCCGTCAGTGATGAATGACACTTTTCTTCCCAGTTCCCAAGATTCTCTGATTTTATTTAGCAACTATTCCGGTTGAGGTAGAAACCAACCGCACAAAACAGATCTCCATATTCGTTGAAATTAATTTGAATATTTTAAGCAAGTTGGTTTCCTTGGCTATAATCGATGCTCTGTTACACAAATGTTTCGGGCGAGCGCTTATTAAAATTCCAAACAGGCCACATACGACAGGTTGGTGTGTAATAAAAGGCATCCAAAATCTTCCCTGAATTTAATTCATAATTAGGAAGAAGGTTACAAGCATTATCGTAATTCGATTTTAATAGCAAATTTGATTTAAATTAGGTAATTCACCTGGAAAGTTTGGTAAATCTTCTTTGATTTTCTCCTCGAATCGACCTGCTCTCTACACTAAGGGGTCCTGCTTTAAATAGCTCTTTGAGTATCAACTTCTTAATGGAAGGTGTTTAGTTTCACGGACATAATTTTATACTTAGCACACCGACTTTTCTTGAACTAAATTTATTCTGAAAAAACAGCTTCAGTAGTCACGTCCAGTTTACTTGTGAAAAGCTCTAGATGGCTCCGTTTATGGAAAGAGGGGTTCAATCCAAATCGGGTAACATATGGCTCACATCGTTTGGAAGGTATCGGGAGATTTTTAAAAGATTCAAGTGATGAACGCCGAAAAATGTGGAATGACTCAACAAAACGACCCTTCTCCAGGTTTTTTCAAGCCATCAAGGATACAACAAATTATGTGCGTTGCTGAGATATTTCCTTGAAACTACCCAGTGACCGTGACTCACTTATTTGGAGTAATTTTCAAAGCTTATCAAATGTCCGTATACGTTCTCACATAAAAAAAAACGATAAGAACTGATTCGTCATATGCAAATGTAGTAGACATTTAACGACTACTTTCAACTTTAGCATTCAAAAACTAGCTTCGAATACGCTAAGAATAGCCAACGGAGACTGCAGAGATTTGGAGCTTGGACAGACACAGAAAAAAGTAGTTCCCTAGAAATTCTATAAAATTCATAGGAAATTCTTTTAAATGATTTGAGTTTATGAGGCAAGATACATTTGAATCGGAACGATCCACAGGTCACTGCAAATGTTAACTATAACGTTTTGTTTGTTTTGTTTACACATTTTAGTTTCCAGAGAAATTGTTTTTTATATTATCTCTCTAGCAAAAAAACTGAATATTTCCAATCAAATCTGTTCGATTTTAGAAAAAAAAATGGGAAGATTTATGGGCGATTTTTAGTGCACCAGGTCAAGTGTGTTTCTGTATGCGGAAATAAGTAATCATAAAAAAAAAACTTTCTCTTGTAGTTATCAACGTTTTCCATTTAAAAATTGAGTTAAAACTTAGTCTTCGCATATTTTAACAAAATTAAATGTTCATAAAAAGCTAAAATTAAATTATCTTAAATGTATGAGCGCATCTTTTACTGAATATGATCATATCCTGAGCTTAGAAGCTACTGTTTTGTAAAGTGTCCTGCCTTTAAATGTTTTTTTTTTAGTAGGAACCATATCTAATGTCCAATAATTAAAGGTGGACACATGGAAAACAACCTTTTTTTTGATATGGTCCGATTGACAACGGAATGAAATATAATTGAGAAGGAATTACAAGCTAATTTTAATTCCTTCGCGAGGAATTGAAAAGGAATTAAAAAATGAAAATCGACTTGTAATCCGGTGCAATTCCTTCTCAATTACATTTCAATTCCGTTGAAAATCTCAGTTGATTATATGACGAATTGCAATTTCATACAAATATTATTACCTCAAATGATGATTGATCTTAATATAGTTCTCATTCCGAATTGAAAGAAAAAGAATTAGAAATTTTAAATTTCATAGAATGCGAATTATGTGGGAATTAATTTCGAAAGGAACGAAAAGTAAGGAAGGAAACTTGTCTACACGGTCATAAATCGTATGCAAAGAATGTTCAACAAGAGATTTCTTTAAAACAATATCCATGAAAGTAGCGATAAATATATGAAAGAAAGCCAGTTATACGTCAGTATTCCCCAGTATCGAGATCTAGTTTTACATTCTTGAAAGGCTTTCCTTTGAACTTGGTATAATACAAATAATGCTATTCTTTCTACTAGTGCATAAGTCCTAAGCCAAATTTTGTGGAATATTTTTTCACCGCCCACCTAGGCCTTTCATTTAACTTTTTGGAATAGAAAAATTAAAATAAATTCTACTATAATTGTTGAACACCTAAAATATTTAATTAATTTAATGGACGAATTTGAAATATTTACAAAACGGACAGAAACAGATCGAATGCTCTCTATCTGTTCTTCACTTATAAATCCATCACTGATCGAAAGCAATACGAGAAATCAAGAGTATTATCATCTGCTAGAGAACAGATTATCAATAAAATTAAAAAAGAAAGTAGTAACTGTGGTTTCGCCGAACTTCAAAAATAAATTGAAAGTCTCATGCATGCGAAAGTGAAGCGTACGGGGCATAGACGTTCACGGAGATGGAGATGGAGATGCTGAGATGGTGGAGCCATTGAACTCGACGAGATAATAACATGCATTGTAGTTGATAAGTAAAAAGTTTAGCCTTATACAGTCAGTTAGAATACATCTTCTCATAATGGGTTAAAGGCAGTATAAGAGAACGGATGAAATTGTTAACTATTTTGACGGGAAACCAAAAATCCTTGCCAGCCTTCTAGGCACTTAAACTTTTTTGCCTAAAGACTTTTGTGGAATCGAAATGTAAGGTCATGTCGTTCTTTAGGAAGGGTGATGCTTCACTATGTGCAATCTACTAATGACCTTGGCATGAACTTTGATTCAAAGCGCGTGTATAAAGTTCACACAATTTCACCCAAATGAATTGAAAATAATTATATCAAAAACGACAATTCCCTGTGCACTTAATTTTACGAATTTCGCATGATTATGGTGCTATCTTTATATAAAGCTAGCACCACATCGAAATTTTATGATAAAATGTACAAAATTTTATTTTTTCACGATAAATTTACGATAAAAAACGACAACTTTTGAAATTGTGATGCTAATTTTATACACTTCCTGATTACGACAATTTGGCTCCAAAATTCTTCATACACTTCAGAAATCTGTTGATTCCTGACCTACAGACTTTCACTTCAATTAAAGGAGGTATGTTCTGTGCCTGATTCCAAAAACGGGGGACCTGCATAGGGTTAAGAACTGCAAGCCACTAACACAGTCCAACGTGAACTATAAATTCGTCTGCAAAGCACTAGGAGCGATACTCTGCCCAGAAAATGCCTTGGTAATAAATCAAGAGAGGTTCTCTCGACGATATCTCCTTTTGAGTATCTATCGAATCATTTGGGGTTTCGCCCAAGCGGCCCGGAATCATCCGGGGGCTCTACAAAGACTGGTATTCTGATAAAGCACCAAGGACAGGTTCTGTCTCCTTTCCCGTTTCGTCGAGATATCTGGCACGGCTGTCCTTTATTAGGCATGCTTTACGACTTTGCCCTGGCGCCATCATTGATAAATCTTCATCAGTCATTGGACAATATTTAGTGCATTTATTGTATATCAACGTAAAATCTCTAATGTCGCCAGCTCGGCAGCAATCTAGAATTACTGGATTCTGTGTTCAACAACCCTTGAGATTTTACAGCATCATAGGGACAGGTCGTAATCTCGGAGATGTGATTAAAGGGGGGCTGAATTGCACAAGTACATACCACACGAAAACACAACATTATCGAATCGGTGCGAAAGAGATTCCGTCAGTGATCCTGAAACTGAGATGGTGGACGATTTTATGTTTAAAAGACTGTCACATACAGCTTTCAGGACACTGACAACACAAAGCTCCAGGATGCTTTCTTGAACAACAGATCAACGAAGCGAGGCTGAACTAAGCTGATGACGTGCTCACCTTGGGGTAGACCTGATTCTGATTGCGAGGATTACTAGCAGAATGATCCAAATAGCGTTGTATATTGCATTTACCAACATAAAAATACCAGGAGAGACCACAAGCCTTTGCTGGCTCGCCAGCGATCATGCGCATATAAAAAATCGAAGTTAAAAGTGAATAGAAAATTATCTTAAAATAAGAGGACTTCTTCTTTCTTATTTTATATTATTTTATTTTGGACTAGGAGACCGGTGTGCAATTGCACAATTGAAGGTATAACGTTTTTATATGTTCCCTCAATTTGCACCTTAAATTTCAAAGCGCGTTTTTTTTTCAGAGGTGTCCCCTGTAGGCCTAATCCTCCCATGCAAGGAAGCAATAAAAAGGCACTTGCAAAATATTTTACCATGCAGAATAGAATAATGAAATGAAAGAAGTTCCAATAAATCCATATATTGCATACTTATTGGTGGCAAACACCGAACTTAACACCAAAGTTACCCAGGAACGCAACCCTAAAGTAATGAACAGAACCCCGAACTGATGCGGATCAGTGTTGCCATTATAAAATTTCAAGAAAAGCTCGATGAAACTCCATATAAAAAAAAGTGACTGAAATACGGAACCGGAAACTTTCTTTGTATAATTAATATATAAATTAAGTCCTGCAGGATTCGTGATATTTACAACAAATCAAAGGAGGTTTTTGGATATGGGCACGGTTTTAATTTTGTAGACAGGAAAGAATTTGAATGTATTCTTTGAAATAGTCCTGCGTACATTTAAATGCCATCAAAGACATTACCCAAAAAGTCCGTGTGACGCATTATCATAGAGCCTTTGCTTTGTTGAGATCCTGTTAAATGCCGGGAATTAAGGGAGCACATTAATGCAGTAGCCATTAGACCTGTCATGCATAATTTGGAAAAGTGAATTATAAAAAAATAATAGTAATTTATTAGAACCTTAGGGGTCTTTGAGCGGTAAGCTCTATCAGTGGTAGAGTCCATAATAATACTGGTAAGTAGGCTAAACAAATAATCTGATGCCTAAGGTGATCAATCCTATTTTCAAAATGTACAATATCGGTAAGCATCCGTTGTTTTTCAAGGTATTGTCTAAGCTCAAGGGTCAACCCTATGATGCACACAGCACAGCTTGTGCGGAAGGGAATTAGGGAAAAGGAGATTGGGAAATTTTAACCTGACAAATGTTGCAAGTAAGCCACACAATTTTTGGCATGAAATTATTACTGTGCAACATCCCAATTATAATTTATTTTTGTCAGTAGAAAAGAGCTTCTACAAAGACAAAACTAATTCGGCTCGTTTTAGTAAAACAGATTTCAAAACTTCACCTGCTCTCTAGACACCAATTCGACGCATCTCAAAGTTGTTTTTTAAATTCGCCGGGCGCGTTTATAAAACTACCGTCACAATCCCAAGGCAGGATCTCTGCTCCATCAAAAAAAAAGAACATTGTGAGGGAAACGGCGATGCAAAACATTATATTCATTAAAATAAAATATCTTCCCATTGAAAGTTATTTAAAATATTTATAATCCTCTCCCACAACGGGAACCCTTGGGATATTTTTACAATTCAGCTAGTGGGCCCAGAAATCAAGGAGCAATTGAAAATCTCCTCTTTTTGCAGATTTCCATGCAAACCATAATTATATTAACTTCAATCGCTGCAAAGTGGCAGTTGCTGAGCAACCTCTATCTCATTCTTAATAGGACACAAAAGAATTGTGTGGAGAGAATCAAAAACAACGTCAGAACGGCGGATGCAAATTGTGCACTTCCCTCTAAGACACTGGGAGGGCCCTTTGGATCCAATCGATACTGTGATTTCGTCATAATCTGAATCAGGAGCATGAACCCAAATCAATTTAAAATCACAACTACTGACGTCACAGTAGAACAGAGTGTACCATTTGCAAAAGGGATGAATTGGAGAAGGAAGTGTTTTATGGTGGCTCTTACAGAACAGTAAAAAAACAACATTCAATTAAAAACAACTAAACTTACAATCCAAGTGTTTCTTCTTCGGTCCGATCATTTCTTCTGTGGTTGCTTTACAAACTGATTTAGCCAGCCCTTGACCGGCCAAACTGTGCCTGGCCGCGAGCAGTCTGTCATTGATCGTCTGTCCAGCCATTGTCCTCCCAAGAATTCAGTCACTGGTAGCAATAGCAACCGCACAATTTCCACAAAAATTATACAAAAATTATACTGAAATTACACACACACACCCACCCACAATACTGATGGAAGCTATTCAGTAGAAATTCGAAATTCACAGCTGCTTCTGCTTTCCACTTTATTTCATTAATTTTATGCAATTTCCTTCGCCACGGAGAAAATTCTCCTTACAAGAACACTGCACTCCACCAAAACTCTTTCAATGATTTTCACTCCTTTGGTAGGCGAATTTTGCGTAACAAAACTTGTTTATTTTTTGTTAGCATATGAACAGCGATCAAGATGATTTTACCATCGAAGGAAAACTATATGAAACTCTTTCTTTCTATTGGAAAATTGATTGAACTGTCGTCACCCGCCGTACGTGGAGCCGTGGAGACTCGTTGGTCGATGGTGTCCGCCCTGATTTTATGAACAAATTCGGGCGAATTTCACTGACAAATTACCTTCTTACCCGACTGTACGTGAATGTAATAAGATTTTCGCCTTTGTAATGCAGGAAAATTCTTTTTCGAATGGCGACGAAATTATTCTGCAATCGCGGCGACTCGATTTCTCTCACACTTGCGCTCACTTCAAGTCAGAAAAAAGTCAACGATGGCACCGTCCCCAAGTTTGCTGACTCGTTGACAGCACTTATGAAAGAGATGACGATACATGAAAGTCAATTTAATTGACAGTTGCTACAGAGGTGAGAAAAGGATAGAATCAAACTCCTTACAAATATGTAATAGAATATAATTTCTGAAGGTAATAGACACAAAAATTTAAAAACAAATTTTTTTTACTGAAAAAATACTTTGTGATAATTTCAGGTGTCTTATAATTTGTTCCTTAATTAAAATAAACCTAGCTCCGAAGGAATTATTACATTATCGCCAGAATTATATTACATCTGTGCATTAATCAAAACAGACATAATATTACAACAGTGTGCTGCTTTTACTAATGAATCTCTATCTGGAATGCACTGCCCCAAAAACTCCATTAATGCAGGTGTTTCACGGACTGATTGCACATAATCTTTTTTTGAAATCATCCCATCTCTATCTTTGTCCATTCTCCTGATAATTAAATCAATCAACTCCTAAAAGTGAACAAAATATGAAATATATTTCTCCTGTCCATTATTCGTCTTTAACTCACGTCCACTATCCCTTCAGAGTCCTCGTCCTCATCAACGAAAGTATTTTTATCTAGAAATTTTTTCAAAACAAAAATTGTAAGTTTGTTGCTCTCCTCTATATCATAAATCTAGCAAAAAGGATAATAAATAAAAGCGTAAAGTAGTGCAATCCAAAAATTTTACCGAAAAACAGAAATCCATCTGGTCTTCAATGGAACATTTCATGTAGATCGAAAACAACTTCACCCACTGCTCAGGTGTTATACCTGTGCGCGAATCTTTAGCTATAGTCTTCAAAATTCTCTCTATAATCATTTCGTTGCGGATATTGAAGACCAATTCACAGAAATTAGTGAACTGATAAGTTCTCATGGTTTTTCTGCGTCTGCCGTGCGGCTGTGCCAAGACGTACTTGTGGTACACCATGAGGATACATTTCACCTCGTTTTCATCGAATGGAGTCGTTTTTGCCATTTTCTTTATGAGGCTGTAGTAAATGTTGTTGAAGTGAGAGTTTTTAATTTCATCAATGGTCGTGTCGAGAATCATCTTGTTCAGGTATACGCGCAGCCGTTGAAGAAATGAATAAAAGAAAATAAAAGTTCCCTACAAAAATACAATATATAAATAAATAGGATTTGAATTACTTCGTTGACATTTATCCGTTCGGAATTACTGCATTTTGAATTGCGCGCCTTTGACAACGAATTTTGAAAAATTTCCCTACTTGATTTCGTTTCCACATGGAAGATGGCGACAGTGGTTTTCTGAATAACAAGTAGAGGAAACATCTGTTGTACTGACATTTGGTTAAGTTAATTTTTGTGGTGAAGTGTTTAATTTCCGTGAACAGTTCCGGTTGATTTTAATTTTAAATCACAAGAAGAATGGCTTTCAAGATAAGGAAGGCTATTACAGAGAAGGTAGATACGACTAACTTGTGTTAAGATTTGCTTAGCTGAAGTAGGTAGCCGGTTCCTATGGTGTTGGGTGGTTTTCGTTAAGTAAATTACTTATTTTGTCTTTGAACATATATAAAAGCACAGGAATATTAATATATTCTTTTTTCTACAAAGAGAAAAAGCAAGACGAAATAGCAGTAGAGTTGTTCGACACAGAATAATTTAACCTGCTTTGAAGATGAGGTGCATGATCAGAGTTCAACCGAAATTTCTTGTTATACCTGTAGGATCAAATTTTCAACCTTTAAGACAGACTATTGCGCCCTAGAGCAACGTTGCCGGTTAATCAGTGCGAAATAAATTTACATAAAAAAAATACTTTGAAATAGTAGAATGAAAGTTTAGAAGAACGGTTGGAATCCATGGAGACAAGACAAATTCTTCTCCTATTTTTCTCTTTTTAAGCAAACCCGAGATAAGTAAAGGCCGTTATTAATTTGAAATTTATCTTAATATCAGTTTTGTCCACATTTGTGTTTGATTTAATCGTTTTGATGAGCAAAATCAACTTTTAAACACAAAAAGCGGGGTCTATTTTCCCGTGGAGGACTTAAATAACCGATTAAACTTATGAATTCCGCAAAATAACAGAGTTAATTTAACCCAGTTAACGTACGATTGTACGTTTGTACTCTGCTACCAAAAAACTATTACGGTTATTATATAATATTCATACTTTTTTCTTATATAAAACCTGGAAAAATGAAGTAATTGTTTTACATCTTGCATCTGTCTTGGAGGAGGGTGCCATGTAGGGGATTACTTGTTGAATCAACCCTAAAAATAATATTAAAGGCAACAAGAACGAGATTTTCCCTGCTCGTCAAGCTTACCACATATGAGCCGTTTATTTTGAAAGTGGCCGAAGTCCATTTTTACAACCCTAAATTACTTCTGAAGTGGGATGAGAGACTAGGCGGACTTCAGCGTTGAATGAATGTAGCAAGTAATCATTTGCTGCGAGACTATGCATACTTAAATCAGTGCGGAACACTGTAAAATACAACGTGTATATGTGTTGGTGATTGATTAAAAAACTTAAAATCTTTTAATCCAAATATCAAGTCTTGCTCACCCAAAAATTGCTGATGCTTTCTCGAGTCCTACTACCATTCCTCACTGCTTAGCTGGTCTAAACGCAAATGACAGGTGCTTTCCCTTAAAATTTTACCGAACCCCCATTTTGAAATTTCGCATGTAGTGGTGCCGTTCAGCGGATAAATAGAACGAAAAAGTGCGCATTTGCCCGCTAAACACCACTTCTCCCGGCACCCTCATAGTCGTTTGGTTAGTGAAGTAAGCACGCCTAGTCTCGCATGCACCAAAGGACTTAAATTACATTTGTATTTCGATTATTACTAAAATTGAGAAATGTGACTTAGGCCACTTTCCAAATAAATGGCTCATATTTATAGTCTATACATTTAAGCCAAATTGCCATAAAACTGCAAAACTACTTCGACTTTTTAACAATTAATTCTTCCTTTGTTTTGCGCTATCAAACAACATTAGCACCAGTTCTAAATTACGTAGTCTTGCACATCTTGTTTCGCTCGTCTTATTTAGAATAGATTATTCAGAGGGCACAGGATAGGAACTGAAAGGCCAAAGTGCCTATTCTTTGACTGTATCTATCTATAGCGGCTCTGAAAAGATGGATAAAGAATAGGTCTGTCTGTTTACTTCTGGATAAGAAAACGTGGGTAAAAATTGTTTTCCAAGTGGAGGGGTTGGACAGGAAAGAGTTATCATACACTTTTTGGGTAAATCGATGAGAGCAGAGTAATTGTCTCCAATAAATTTACACTGTACCGCTTGCTATTATAATTTTCTTTATTATTGCGGAATTTGTGCATTAATAGAATAATTTTAAACTTCACACGAAGCGAATCAAGCGTATTTAACTCGACACAAAACATAAAATCAGCTGTAATCACCTGGGAGTTTTGTCCACATTCTTGGGTAAATATGTTCGGTTTTGGGTGAGAGGGGAAATATAGCGATTTGCCCAACTGCAGAATTTAACAGACGCAGTGTGGATGAGCATGTGCACTTTCGTTTAAAAACTTTTGAGTAAACAGACAGACCTAAAAAATGGAGATTCCCTTTCAGCAAACACATACTTTTTTTTAAGATATTGCCTAAGCTCAGGGGACAACCCTATGATGCGCACAGCACAACCCAGGCGGAGGAAGATTTTTGTGGAAGAGGAGTTTGGGAAATTATTTTAACCTGACAAATGTTCCAAGTAAGCCATAGTTTTTGGTATGAAATTTTTACTGTGCAACAATCCCAGTTGCTCTACAAGTACACAATTCTCGTCAGTAGGATTGCCTAAACCACTGGTACCCAGATAAATTACCGCGCCCTTTGCAGTAGTCGAACCCGTGCCCATGCTTTTTGATGTGGATTCTCCAGTCCGATTCGATGTTTCTCCCTCCTCTGAATTTTTTCGACACGAAAATCCGCCTCTTCATATTTGGATGTTGTCCTAAATATGTTTTTATTAATAGAACTAACTAAATGCATTGAAATAAATATTTACATCCTAGACTTCAGGTGATCAGCAAGAAATTGCATTTCTTTGAAAAATTTCCAGTGATGTGTCCTGCTTCTTGTTCATGGGAAAAGTTTTCTATTAATTTTCACTACGAAAAGTGTCTCGAAGCCTCTTTCACTTCTTGCAAATTTCGACTGAAAAAAGAACTTAGTTATCATTAAAATTCTTTTCAACACCTTACCATAAATTAAATATAAAAATACTTACTATTTATTCCACGCTCTTCGGATATAAATATTTTTCCGCACTTCCGCCTGTATTTTTGCGTTCTCGTATACCACAATACAAGATTTCTTTCTTTCTTTTAGAAAAAACAGGGATTAGAAAAAATAATACCCCTACTCCCAACCCTGTAACCCCCTGCACGGTCTTAGCTTCTCGCTATTTTGCCATCCAATATGGATGGTGGTTTTCCCCGTAGAGAAAAACGAAAACTAATTCGGAATTATTATTATTTTATTTATTTATTTTTACTTATTTATATTTTTACACATTGGAAAAATTATACGAAAAATACGGAGCCGCTGCTCAACAAATGAATCGTGACTCCCTTTTGATAATTTCAATAAAATTTTCTATGACCACCTTTCACCAGTAGCTGGCTATGTTTTCAAATTTTGATAGCGGCGCTACAGCGCTAGTCCCACATTCTATCTCCCACTATTCAGAAAGGGTTTATCAGTATATACCTCGGACATTGCTATACATATTAAGAAAGTAGGCGACCAGTTGACTCTAATTGCTGAAGAAGTGGAAATAATTACAGCAGAACATCACGTCGTTGCTCATGACTAAACTCAGTCTACCTATATTTTCGTTCTTACCTATGGTTTGCTAATGGAATCAAACTTATCCTTCTCGAATTTTTCCTACCGGAACTATAAAAACATTGACTTACCTTCTCTGACTTATAAGCGCTCAGCTCCCTGGGACACTATTTTTAGTTACACATCAGTTGACGACCAAGTTTGTTCCTATCTGAACTAGATACGCTGATATATCCTCCTGCCCTTGGTCCTCTATAAGTGTGAAATATCTTATTGCTCAGCAGGAAGTATACAATTTTAACCCTGATGAACTCAATACTTGTTTCATCTGTGTTGATCATGGCATTCTTATGCAGAAGCTTTCCAACAATTCTAGGTTTGATTCAACAGCCAAACATTCCTTGAATAATTTTCTATTGGGACGTAGTCAACGAGTCAAGATTGCCAATGAATTTTCCGCGCAGTTGTACTTAGCACGTGGAGTCCCACAGGGGGTTATATTGGGACCTTTGCTTTTTAGTTTATTCATGATACGATTTGCCATCTGTTGTTGCTAGTGTTTATGCTGACGGCGTATAATTATATCTGAGCCATCCTATCGGTCTCCTTGAATATTGTATAGTATACATCAATTCTAATCCATGAAAATCACAATGTATATATGTTTTTATAATAATGAATTAATCGAGCATGATGTCCCATCAGTAGTTTTGAATGATGTTATTTTGCCAATGTCATACAAAGTAACCGACTTCGGATATGTTCTGAATAATCTTATGAAATGTTGCGATGATGTTAAAGCAAGACTAGCTGGACTACGAAGGCTGTGGCTCTCGGTGAACACTTTACTACGGAATTATCGTTTGAAACTAGTTACTCTAAATTACTTAAATCCAATAAAGCGGTTATGGAGCGATTTTATCTTGTCCAAGCTACTCGCTTATAGAATGATCTTCCTCTAAACATTCAATCGGTCTGCATTGGCGCATTTAAAGCACTCGTTAAGAATTACGTAATATAGTTTAGTTACCTTTTGTATTATTATTCTTATTTCCTTATCTTCGTTTGTTGTTTTTTGGCACTCTCTTTAACCCCTGTTTTATTTAGTACTTAAAAAGATTGTAAGTCTTATGTACTTTAACTCGGAATAAATTAGTTATTGTTAAAAAACAAAAAATGTGAAGTATCAACAGCAGCAATTCAGCAAGGAAGTGGTTTCACAAGAAGTACGTCACGATCTCCGTAGTCTCCCCGTATTCTCTACAGACAGTGTCTATTTCCAGCATTCTCAATGATGGTTTGTTTAATCAGAGAAAATCACAGTCGGTGATGTTGGTTGCTCGCCCAGCGCCTTCCCGCGTCAGATGGCCCACCCTTTCATTGTCATATATGCCAATGTGGAGCGGCCCATAAAATAATTAAATCATTGTTTTGGGACAGACCGTTAAGAATGCATTTGCAGTTCCTTACAAAGGGTTTCGTCAGACACTCAAAAGGCAAGTTCCGAAGGTATCTGCCCACCTCCAAGTTAGCCGTGATATCCGCCAATAAAGATGTGATGTAATTTTAGAAATATAATGCGATCTGCAGGTCCTCGCACAGGATACCTGTCCCAAAGTTCTCCTCAGTTATTAATCGATCTGTATAGAAGACTAGGTGCGTTAGGGAAGAAATTACAGAATGAAGTTCCCAATCCTCCCTTGGTTCAAAGTTCAAACAATTTGAGACAATCATGACCTCTAGTAAGCGGTCGCTGTCAGTGTCAAAACCGGGAGTCTCGGTTCGCAGCAATTCAATAATGGATTCGTGGAGAACATGTAAGCCTGCATATGCATCCGACAATCACTAAGGTGCAGCCTTGAAGCTATCGATGTCGCTACTTTTTTAACATGGATTTATATAAGCAAAAAATGTATGTTAGTCGAGTTGAGGGCCTCTGCGTTCTATCCCTAAAACCTCCTATCACACAGTTGCTCCACGGGTAAAGTAGCTCCAGTTAATGTTCCTTAACGATGGTATTCAACTAGCGGAACAGTATTGTGGTGGAAGTATTTTATATCATGCAAGTGTAAAATTTTTCAGATGATTCATAACAACTTGACCATAGGTTTTCGAACCGGACAGACATCGAAAAGCCCTTGTGTCATCTTTAGAGTATTGAATTGAAAAAAGTTTGTTTTAAAGAAATTGGAAATTTACAAGATAAAACAAAGGAACACATAAAATTTATTTTTCGTGGATTTATTATCATATAAACAGATCAGACGGCAAATGGAACCCTGAGCTCATGCATCCTGTCACAGATTATCACACTTTTGAAACTGCTGCCTTTTTTTTATTTTTAATTGCACAATTACCTAATGTTATTCAAATTCCTATTGTTACCAAATTGATTTATGACCGTAAATTGCTTTCGTCTTATTGCATTCT
The DNA here is from genome assembly GCA_006980735.1 of Dasypogon diadema. Lineage (NCBI taxonomy): Eukaryota > Metazoa > Arthropoda > Insecta > Diptera > Asilidae > Dasypogon > Dasypogon diadema. The sequence goes on along the minus strand of QYTT01088386.1, from coordinate 13,519 downwards.
GCACTCTCTAAAATTACATTGTACTAATCTCAGCAAACATCTTACAAAATTAACAACCTTCTTAAAATGCTCCTTTGCAACTCGTGTGCCGGCTGCCTACACAACACAGCTAAAATTCAAATCGCACGGTTTGTCTAATTCTAGAAAAATTCTCTCTCTTGTTTTTCCAGATAGTCGAATTAGTGAAATCCGACAGTAGACCATATCTACTCAGCAATCTTCCATCAATTCTGGAGCTACGTAAGTCTGAAAAAGCTCCAGAACTACATCTTCCGGTAATTAAAACGCGTAATTTGTTCGAAGAGAATGGCGCAACATTAATTAAGCAAATTGTCGATGCTAAATACGATGACCGGCTCATTAAAGATGTTTCAATGGTAATTACGGAGAAAAGTTCACGTGCTCCAACAATTATATTTCAGTTAAATTCCGACAAATTTGTAGAAGAGACTTTGGGTAACGAAGAAAATTCTTGGGTCGAACTGCTGGTCCCCGAGAAAAGAACACAACAAATTGTCGTTGAGTTCAGTTCGCCAAATGTTGCGAAACCATTTCATGTCGGCCACTTAAGATCGACAATCATCGGAAATTTTATTGCAAATCTTGCCATTTACATGGGAAACAACGTAACCAGATTGAATTATCTTGGCGACTGGGGCACACAGTTTGGAATGTTACAAGTCGGCATGAAAATGCTGGGAATTAGCGCAGAGGACTTAAAACAAAATCCAATTCATGTCCTTTATAGAGCTTACGTGACTGCAAATAAGGCAGCAAAAGCAGATCCTAGAGTAGCAGAAGAGGCTAGGCAGGCTTTCAATAAACTGGAATCTGGTCAAGCTCCTGATGAGAAGAAAAAATGGGAACAGATACGACAATTTACAGAACAAGAGTTAAAAAATATTTACAACCGTCTAGGAGTTATATTTGATGAATATGCCTGGGAATCTCAGTATAGTCAACAAGAGATCCAAACGGTGGTGGCACTGCTTACACAGCGAGAGCTTCTTTTAGAGGAAATCGATGGTAAAAAGGTTGTTCAAGTAGGCAATCGCCGAGTACCAGTAATTAAGAGTGACGGATCGACTTTATATCTCCTTAGAGACATTGCAGCCCTTTTGGATCGTGCTCATAAATACCGGTTCGATAAAATCTTCTATGTCGTGGACAATGCTCAAACGGACCACTTCAAAGCTTGCTTTCAGATAGCAAACCAGTTGGAAGATGGCCTCATAGAAAAAACCCATCACATAAAATTTGGACGAATCAAAGGGATGAGTACGCGATCAGGAAATGTCGTCTTTCTGAACGATATTCTGGATGAGGCCAAAGATATTATGATGCAAAAACAAATCCAATCTCCGAGTAGGTAGGCCATTTACACCTGAGAAAACCATTGAAAATTCAATTTGAAATTATTTTCAGCGACAAAAATAGACATCGAAAATTTGGATCCCACTATAGCTGATGTCTTAGGTGTCTCTGCAGTTATAGTCAACGATTTGAAACAACGAAGACAACGCGATTACGATTTTAGTTGGGATAAAGCGTTGCAAGTAAATGGTGATACGGGAATTAAATTGCAATACACTCACTGCAGGTTGGTGAGTTTAATAGAAAATGTTCCTGTTAAGCCGGCGCAACTACCGATTCCTGGTTTGTTAAAAGAGCCCGAGGCAATTGATTTGACCGTTGAAATAGGACGGTTTCCAGAAGTGATTTTAAAAGCTGAGGAAAGTCTTGAAGCTTGCATCCTAGTCAATTATCTGTTCAGTTTAAGGTTAGTATATACATTTCTTTTCTAGTATTGAAGGAAAAACATTTAAAAATTTTAGCAATACTACGAGCAGAGCTCTAAAGCGATTGAATATAAAAAATGAGAGTTGTAGTGACGTGCAATCGCAAAGAATGCTACTTTTCACAATTGCTAGGAAAGTCCTACACGACGGAATGAACATTTTAGGCTTAAAACCTTTAAATAAAATGTAGAAATAAAAGTGGCCTTTTAGTTAAAATACTAAGATTTTATTAATTAGGAATAAGAAAGCCTTTCTATCGTTTCTTCCATGTGTATTTCCTACGAGCTCCCTCCTGTCCGGGTTTCTTTCTTTCTCTTCGACGCCAATCTCGTGTTAGAAGACCAGCTGCAATGATAAAAAGGTATATTAGATCAAATAATTAAATAATAATAGCAACCTACGATGCACACAGCACAGCTCAGGCGAAGGAAGATTTTAGGGAAGAGGAGATCGGGAAATTTTAGCCTAACAAATGTCGCAAGTAAGCCACAATTTTTGACACGAAATCTTACTGTGGCACATCCTAGTGGCCTCGTAAGTGCAATTCTCGTCGGTAGAACTGCCTCAATGACTGGTACTCAGATAAATCACTGTGTTCTTTACAAGAATGGTTTGCAAACGTACGCCTCAACCCCGCGCGGCCACTGGCGTGAGTATAAAATGATTTAAAACGATTCTAAGGTACTAACGTAAGCGTAAGCTTGAACAAAACTAAACCTTTTTTTGTGATGAAGCAAAAAGTCCGGAGATGTTGTACCTCAGATCTGGAAAGTTTCAAAAGTTATCCCTATAGCAAAAGTCAAATGAATTTAGACCCATAAGTATTTTGCCATTCTTGTCAAAGGTATTTGAAAAATGTATGCACGAACAGATTAATGACTTCATATCCAGAAACAATTTACTTTCTCCTTCGCAATCAGACTTTCGGAAAATTACAGCACTCTGTCCAATTTGCTAATGTTAGCTGAAAAAATCAGAAATAATATCGACCATGATAAGATAACCGTGTTAATACTGTTGGACTTCTCGAAAGCATTTGATACCATAAGTCACAATGTCCTGCTATCTTAATTAAAACGCCAATTCGGATTTTCGGCACATTCACTCCAACTAGTGGAGAATTACCTGTGTAATCGTAGTCAGAGAGTTTACGTTGACCAGATGTGTTCGGAATCCACGGTTTGAATGCTGGTGTTCCCCAAGGATCAATTTTCGGCCCATTCTTATTTTCCCTATACATTAATGATTTCGACGAAATCGGTCTGTGTGGTAATATTGTAAAATATGCAGATAACATCCAGCTATTTAGTTCTGGTAAAAAAAAACTGAACTCTGTGACACAATTACTGAAATAAATAATGATTTAGATACTATCGCTGACTGGGCACATGTAAATTTTCTCAATATTAATGCTGCTAAATCAAAGCCCATTGCTATATTCAAAAAAGCGTTCGATTCTTCTAGTTTTCCTCCCGTAATCCTTAAAGTCACTACAATTCCATTCGAAAAAACGGTCAAAAACCTTGGAATTGTATTTAATCAGTCATTAACCTGGTCAGATCACATTAACTCGCTGACCGCAAGAATATATGGCATTTTAAGGCAACTTTGGTCTTCTTGCAGAGATCTTTACATTCGGAAACATCTCATAAAAACCACAGTAATTCCACTGATCAGCTACTGCGATAGTCTTTATAGCACCACCGACTCGATAAGCATGCATAAACTCCTAATGGCACAAATATCAAACAAGGCATAATATGTAGCACCCATGATTAGATGCTTATGAAGGTTTGACAACAAATTTCCAGAAACGTCGAAAAATCCCAAATATTTTATCCAAGGTCATATTAATTTATAAGGCCAGGCCACGTCGTGTTATCCTTTTTTTTACGGTGATGCCAAAGCTCAGGGGATACCCTATGATGCTAAGCACAGCCTTGTCATGGGGGGAAATAGGAATGTGGGAGAAGAGGAGTTAGGAGGTCGAAAGGGGATGTCGGTGCACATTGTACTTAAATAACTGCGGCCTATAGTCAACAAGAAAAACAAAAGATGATAGTCTGTTCCACATTCATATGGTTGGGCTCAAAAAAGATTCTCGAAACTTCACTGTTCTGCTGGGTCTTGTCACTATGACGAAAGGGTGAAGAAAACTACAAGGAACATTATGCAAAGATTCTTCAACTTTTTAGAGAAAGGTATTGAAAAAGTGTCAATCAAAACCATTGCCTCACATTTCCTATGGATGAAAATAGTTTACATTTTCGTGGGATTCAGAATAAGATTATTATAAATCGTACGAATGCGCTTAAGATCAACCATCATATCTCTGCTAGACTCATTGATTTTATTGCTGCAGACAATTATAACACTACGTCATCAGGGGGGTAGTCATGTAAGTTGAAACGACCAAAAATTTTCGACCATTTTTAAAAATGGTGTCATGTAACTTGTTTCGACCACCTTTTGACAGTCGATACGACTGTTTTAAAATGTGCAGCTGCAAGGGACCAATCCGTAAAATTATGGACAAATCTTACTTCTGCATTGAATTCTAGGGGCGCCCGTGGAAATGATACATGAGTGGAAGAAGGTAACAAATATTTACATCCATATATTTGTAGAGAAGACTACATTTCATTTGTATTTTAGACATGGGCAGACTTAAAATTTAAATTGAAAAACTAAATTAGGGTACAATAAAGTCCAAATTAATAAGACAGGCGGCGGACCCTACCGCTCCAAAAAAATTTACCAATCCGGAAGAGTCTCTAATCCGATCAGCTGGAATAGAACATAGTGTGAAAGTAATACGTGGAAAATCTTATCTTAGTTTATCTGAGCCATCTACAAGCAGCGCATGCGATTCTACTCACATTGAAGAGGCTGCTTATGATGATGTAGAGAATGTTTTGGGAGAGATAATAAATGATGATGATGATGATGAAGAAAACCAAGAAATTCAAATACCAGATTGCCTAACAACGACAACAACATCAATGGCTGCAGTACCTATTACTATGCAAAGGAATAAAGATAAAAAAGGCGTGAAAGAGGAACTTCTAAGGGAATATGTCAATGAAGCGAAGAAAAGAAATCGAATTTTGGAAGAAATTTTGGGGGAAAACAAAAAATTACGTGTTACGAAAGAAGAGAAACTGACACACCAAAAAAATATACGAGAAGAATATTATACCGAAAAGTTAAGAAATGAAGAAGTATTATTAGAAATAGAGTTACAAAAATATAAAATCTAGCAAGGCGTAAGTGAAACTGACTAGACTGAATAAGTAAAAGCTTCTATATAATTAAGACTCAATTATGTTTTGATAACAGTTTTAAAACGCGATACTGCCGGAAAAGAATATTCGAAAGATAGTTATGTATATCTGTATATTAATATCAAAGAATTTACACAATAGGAACATGCAAAATATTTCAATTTTTATTTCAAAACCAGCAGGGGTGATTTTGAAAATCAAATTTGATAAAGTTTTTATACATTTCACTTCCAAAATTTCTCGAATTAAATATTTTGACAAATTTTACAGTTCATAATTGTATAATATTCGGATTCTTGTGTATTCATTGTATGGCACTACTTTTGAAGAAGTGGAACGAATTCCATAACACCAAATTAAATTTCGTTCGACTGATTTGAACGACTGGAAAATGAGTCGAAACGCAGTTACATGACTACCCCCCCCCCAGTATATTTAATAACATTAATATGACAAATAGAAGAGGATCCAGGATGGAACCCTGCAAAATGAGATAGATGAAAGTGAAGAATCAAAGTGAATTTTCAGTTTTTTAAGTATAATCACATAAAAATTGCCGTAAATATATTCGCAGAGCGGATTGAATACTTTTGCCGAATGTCGGTTAAATGAACCATCACAAGAGGCTTGCATCCAAAAACAAGTGGAGGAAGAAGGTCCCAAGGTTCACAATGAAGAGCGGAGGGATTCGTTTATGATTTTGGCATAAGCGTCTCGGGTATGATGATAAATGTCCTTCTTACATTTCTGATTTAAAGTAAAAAAAAAAAATTTAAAGCCATTTTTCTCCAAACTACATTTTTCTAATTGGCCAATACGATAACCTGAACACAGAGCTTCGAATTGGCTTGAAATTTTTATAGGACACATAAAACATCTGCGGATACCAAAATACTTCGCCCCTTTTTAAAATTTTTATATGCACAAAATTCAGAAAGTTTTAGGTTTAAAATGAAATTTGATTTTAAATGAACCCCACTTCAACAATTTTATGTTGACCACCTTTTTTTTAGTTCAAGCCATAGCAGCAACCCGGGGCTACAAAAGGCTCGAGGCTCTGAAAGGCGAAATTTAATATCTGCAACGTCAGGATTTGTTTTTTTTTTTGGAAAGACGTATATAAAAATGTGTACATGATTTCAATAAATTCGATCTTTTACTTGTCGAACAAGAACTTTGCCCAATAAAGGTTAATATTCCTTGAATGCTTGAAAGACTAGACTAGACAAATCGTTACCAGTCTGTTTTTATCGATGGTGTAATTATACTTAAACAGTAAAAGAGTCATTTTTAGGTACAACACATTCTAAATTTTTGTAAAAATTCCACTAAAAAGCAGCAGTAGCTAGAGCAGACTGTAAATTGAGGTTTTTATATATAATCTATAAGGGGATTTTGTAAATTCCACGTCGCTTACTAATTTAATCATTCACCAGTTCTCTGCAACTGATCTCTTCAAAGCAATAATCATTCACACAGCCATAGAAATTCCCCGAAAGTTTTCGAATTACTCCCGACATTGCATAAACATCAAAGAGGCTAACTCTGGCGGCAGTTTCATTTCTGAAAGACTTTAATTTGATTAAATTTCATTTAAAAGCTCACTGGACAAAAGGCGAACGAGTGAGTTGAGTGTGACGCAAAATATTCTTCAATTAAAGTTAGAAGCGCAAAGGAAATGTTGTTTAGGGATCGTTTTTAAGCTCTGGCGTGTAAAAGATGCTAAGTCAAACTTGAGCGGCGGATGACAAAATGTTTGAAATAAATCAACAAACGATTAGATACTTACCCAATCGCATTTTCTCAACCATCTCGGCATCAACAAAACTGCGCAAACTCATTGCAATTCCCCATCGAATTGCGCCTGCTTGACCAGATGGACCACCACCAGCAATATTGGCTTCAACATCAACTTTTCCAAGCATATCCGCGAAAATTAAAGGGAAAAGGACCTGAAAATAACAACAACAAAAAATATTTGAAAATGTCGTACTAAGGAATATTTCCAATTTTGTTTTTTTCTTAAATAAGCATTTCGAAGCGTTTATTTTAAACATTTACATATTTCGCAAGAGCCAAGATCTTTTCAGTATTCCAGGTTGCATCTTGAGTGCATGATTTGTTCGTACGGGCTGAGATTGCGATTTGAAAATCTTAAGTGGACTGTAAATTAAATAACCTCAGCTCGGACGGTTGTTGGTTGTTGGTTGCTGGTCACTCGTTGTAATTGAACTTGTTACCTTGAAGCGTTTCTGAATGTTTTTCTTGTGTTCTTTTCTGTCCCACTTTGCGATTGCACACACGAATGCGAGTTACGTCTTGTATGCAAATTTGCAATTTTTGATCTTAAGCTGTCTGCTTGTTGTATTAAGACGTTTCATGGGGACATTAACTCACTGATAAAATTCTAAAAACCTACATGTTTTGAAAACAAATTAAAATGTTATATTTCAAATTGGTGGGTAAACATTTTTCCTTGTACCAGAAATAGCTGTAACCAAGCTTCGTCAGTGACTGTGACATCGCCTAAAAAGTGTGCTTGCGCACAGATCATATTATTATGCGAAATTTTGAAAGAGGTGCTAATAACCTTAATAAATTTCGTGCTATGCGGCACATTCGTGGTATTTTCTTTAAAAAAAAAAAAATCTGGTACTAAACGTTACGGAAACAAAACATTTCGTCACATTCGATACGGCGAGTCAAGACCTTTATCTATATACAAACCCGTTCATAAATTGTTCAACTGCCTGAGACATGTACAAATAAATATTTCAGATTTATTGTATTTTTGTAAGATTATCTTTGATATGTCCTTATCAACGTATGCGTTAGCTTTGTTGTCAGTTGCCGCGTTACACGCGGTAGGTAATGCTTTCGTGTTTTTGAGATACTTTCAAGGCGCCTAAACAGGGCATCACGGATGTGACTAAGCAATGCAGCGCTAGTAAAGATAATCGAAAATAATGATTTTACCTGAAGCAAGTTTACGTGTAAAGTAGTGAAATAGTAGATGCATAACCCCTCCTTCTTCTATAAGTGTTTAGAATATCTTACAAAGTTTGAAACATCTTAACTTCTTGAGACCATGTTCTAGGTTGCATTTCCATCTCAAGATGCGACGTAAACAAGATGGACAAAGACAGCGAAATCGATAGTGCCGAAGAGGTAGAAAAAATACAACTAAAGATTGCAATGACAATGGATGAGCTGAAACCACTTGACCTAGAAGACACATCCGAAATTCGATTCGATGTGGACGTTGTGCAACGCCAAGAGATCAGCCGAATCCATGGATCACGGACATCTTTTATGCTGTACTAGATCGAAAAGCAGAACAAAAACTGCTTAGGGAGTTGAAACAGAAGAAAAAATGGGAACGAAGCATGCAGAAATTGATCTGCGGAGGCGGTCGATGATAGTGGCAATGAGGACCAAGAGGACCAGTTGAGCAGTCAACCTTGAGGAATGTCCCTGCGTCGGCAACAGAATGGCTTCAGAATTAACAGGACCTTCAGAATTAACAGGGGTTCAAAGGCCTAGGCTTTGGAACCAAGCGGAAATTATCAGTCTGAGGTGCAAGGGATGATTGAATCAAAGTAAGAAGGAGGCTGTGAAGGCTAAGGCGGTAATAGGTGATCACATGTTGAAAACGAACGACTGACTTATGCGGTTGTGGCTCATGGTGACCTCGTCACTGATGACGATACGCATCGACGTTGGGAATGGGGGTGGATTGAGCGGGAAACAATTAACAGCCTTCAGAAAGGCATTACTCCTTCCTTCCTCGTATATGGAATAGTTTACCAAGTTATGTGCAGGGTGCGGCAACTATTGGTGCTTTTAAAAAATATATTTCCGATCTCGTGTAGTGCTCTCGGAGTCGCTGATGCTGACATTGATACTGATTTTGATATTGACACTGATATTGTTACTTATATATGCAATGAAATTCATGTACAGTAGTTCTGTAGCTCACTTTGTGTAGTACCCGATGGCTAAGGATAAAATCCTACCCTGGAGCTGCAGACAGAACGCCATTTTTCCTACCCTATCTCGAACAAGTCCAATTTTGAACTTTAGTGACTGTCTTCTGCACTCTGTAGTATACTAACTTTTGAGATAGTCCCCACCTTCGAGCAGAAACCCATCCACAACTTACTTTTTCGCGTCGAAGATCAGTGTTGTCCGATCCATCATCCTCCAATCTGCCAGTCTTTTCACCATTTTGCTATTACATTGAGTCACATCAATCACATCAACCATCTGCTTCCGTCTGGCATCGATGGAAGTTGGCTCCGTTCCCTCTTTGTATTGTGGAAGTTCCTTCGAATCCATGAATAGCCAGTTATTCCATATAATTTGTTGTTCCGCAATATCTCTCCGAGTATAGATTATTTCTAGCATTACTCTTGTACTTGGATTGTTATATTATCATCTTTGCTTCCATTGTAATTAGAGCTAAAGCTAGAGCAGCAAGGACTTAAAAAGTCAGGAGTAAGACCAACGTGACTTAAGCACAAGAGATCATAAATGGTTGAGGCGATAAAAAATTCTTGCAGCCTCCACTTTATAGCCCTCAAGGAAAAAAAGGCAAGAAAAGAAATCAGATGCAAAACTGTTACAAATAGAGGAAAATAAATACAGAGAATATCCAGTCTCCTCATCACATTGCAAAAATTTCTCGTGAAGATCGCTTCAAGAAAGGATCTACCAACTATTAGAAGATCAACCAACAACACTGTAGTTATTATTTCCTCGTACAGGTAAAGTGACAAGTCGAAAACTGACGGCATTTCCACGTGGGTCCAACCTAAGGCCACCAACGAAGTCGAGCAGGCTGAGGCGTAGGAGGCGTACGTCTGCAGACTTCCTTCTTTGTGACAAAGGGTTTGACTCCTGCAAAAGTTGTAGTGAATTATCTCGGTATTATGCGAAAGGCAGTTCTGCTAACGAGAATTGTACTTACAAAGCCACTGGTATGTTGCACACTGAAAATTTCATGCCAAAAATTCTGTATTACTTGCAACATTTGTCAGGTTAAAATTTCCTAATCTTTTCTTCTCTAAAATTTCTCTCCCACTAACTTGTACTGTGCGCATCATAGGGTAGCCCCTGATCTTAAGTATTAGCCTAGTAATGACTGATGGGTGGCAGTGGCAGGAAAAGTAGTACAAAAGGACTACGAAAGAACTTCGTACTAAAAACATATTATAGCCATGGAAAATGGAATGTGATAAAGGGCATCTACGGTCGGTATTGTTTGAGTATCTGGAAACCACGCAGAAAGGTGTTTCAATGGTAGAAATATCTGATATAAGTGCAAAGAGGTCTGCCTGCTGGACCGACAGCCTGCTTAATTAGTTCCCTTAGAACTTTGTCTGCCGTACGTAGACTGATAGATTTTAGGATGTAGACTATTGATAGAAGTTGCTTTTGGGTTTGGTTCAAAAACCTTTTTGTTGAACCAAACAACGATAGTATATTTTCTCAATTTGATAAAAATTAGGAATTTAGATCCCCTACCTAACAAAAGTAATCTCCCAGTAGAAAGTTCGCATGCATTCAAAAAAAAAAAAATACCTTCCTTTGCAAGGTAACACACAGCCATAATGTCATTATTTATTTATAAAATACAATAATTTTTTAACAATCATCTTCCCATATATAGATTTATCCTTTCAAATACTCTCAAATATACAATAGCATGCTTTGTTTACATATAAACTGATTAGATCTACATACATCAGCTATAAAAACACTAAGAAAGCAAGTTACATTAGGATTACTAACGATCATTTCTTAAAATTATTCCTCTGTTGATTGGAAATTACTAGTAACAGTTTATCAATCACTTTGCTGGCTTGTTGTTGTTGTTGAATCAAAGCTTGCTTCAGTTCCTGGATTTCATGGGTCAAAGCTTCTATACGTTCAGCATTATCATCAATTTTGGTGGTTAGTGTACATATGCTGGCTGTTTCAAAACCATAGTCAGACTCTTGACTGTTATTGTTGTTATGTTTGTTCTTGTAAGAAAAATACGTGGCTGCAGAACTTCGAGCAGAAATTGTATGTCCAAAATGTTTCCGTTGTTTGGCGACTTCATATGCTGCCATTAAAATATCTCTTGGAAGACGTTTCTCACTTGGATTTAATGGTTTCACACAAAGTACTACACGATAAGCCTGCGGAGAAACCAATGCCGTATAATGTAGCAGATTTCTTAGCCAAGTTGGTAGATATCCATTAAATAGTGCCGATTCTATGTACGAAATCAATTTCGTTTGTCGTACCAATTTGGATAGTCCAGCAGTTTTCTTTAAACCTTGAATATCATGGACGGCTATACCAACAAGAAGATTCATCAGGATTATAGTTACAAACAAGAGAAACAGCACAAAAGTTATTTGTGCGCTTATTTCAAGCAAAAATGGTGGATCCTTCCCATCTGGATCGTTAATCAGAAGTGATAAATCCTGTTCACCAATCATCATCACAAGCACAGTTATAAATCCCATAAATGGGTTTGCAAACGAAGAAGACGACGGAAATATAACACAAAAACTTATGGTAAATCCGACCAGCATGCATGAGTATGCCATAAATAATTTAGCGAATTCTCCTTGTACTTTAGTATACATCGCAACATAGACATCGAAGACGGGTAGCTGTCCAATCATCAACATTAAATTTGTCCATCCCAAAAGTACTGCAAATGCTCCAATGTGATTTTGAAAAGTGTAGGTTTGTTTTGTGTAGATGTAGGATATAACAAAGACACTGGAAATAACGAACCACTCCATGATGTTCTCAACTTGGGTAACATAGTGTCGAATCGATGAATAGCCAGTTATTCCATATAATTTTCGGAAGATTTCCACAATAGTAATGGCAACCAGTACCCACCATTGCATTTCCATAACAAACGGATTGTTTCGCAACATGTCACCGAGTATAGATTGTTTCTGGCATAACTCTTGTGCTTGGATTGTTGTATTATCATCTTTGCTTCCGTTGTAACAATTATGGGCTAGAGCAGTGAGGACATAAAGCGTCAGGAATAAGACGAACGTGAAACAGAATATTAGCCGACCGATATAATACTTCCGAATTTTCCCCCACTTGATATACAGAAATGCCGAACACAAGGGGTGCTCCAAAATTTCTTTTTGTCCTTCATCAACAAATGTATTCAAATAGCTTATTTCACGAGGATGACAGTGTTGGAGTAATTGCCGAAAGTCCAATTCCAATTCAACTTCTCTGTTAACGACATCCTGTGAGTGATGTAAAGTTATGGCTGCGTCTAATTTTTGCCTTATCATTGCTACCGAGGCAGGAGTCTTCCTTGTTATAACATTGAGAGCAGTTGTACCTTTCTTGGATTTTGTGGTAACATCGGCTCCATGGAAAATAAGCATTTCGACACATTGGGCCAGACCATCCAGAGCAGCCAGGTGTAGAGCAGTAAAGCCGTAAATATCCTTGTGGTTTACATTAGCCCCCCATGATATTAAAGTCTCTAAAATGTCGAAAGCATTTTCTGATTTTCCAACAGCTGCATGCAGTGGTGTCCTATGATCGAAATCTTCGGCATTTGGATCAGCATTTCCATTCCTCAGAAGTGATTCTACGCATTCCAAACTTGACGTTCTTGCCGCCAAATGTAGAGCAGTGAATCCTCGATGATTTTTTAATTTAGCGTCAGCACCTTTAGCAAGAAGCAAATCAACGCATTCAACGTTACCCTCGTCAGCAGCCAGATGTAGAGCTGTGGATTCTTTTTCTCGAATGCAAATTCTTATGTTCGGATCAGCTCCTGGTGCATTCAAAAGAGCTTCCAAGCATTGTGCGTTTCCTAAATCCGCAGCTAAATGTATGGCATTTGTTCCGTTCGGCTTCAAGGAGTTCACATCAGCGCCTTCTTCAATGAACAGCTTCACACATTCCAAAGAATTAGCTCGGACAGCACAATGTAGAAGAGATTCCTCACAATTTGGTTTGTTCGTATCAACGGAAATTAAAGCACCGTTGTTTATTAGCATCTTCGCTGCTTCTGCAGAATTTCCAAAAGCAGCACAATGCAACGGGGTATAGCACTTCGGTTGCATATTCACATCCATTCCTTTCGCAATAAGAAAACTTGTTGAGGTGAGACAACCGCTAAATGCAGCCAAATGTAGCGCTGAGAATCCGTTCAGATCATAACAATTTAGATCGGCACCAATGGAAAGTAGTCCCTCAAGTAAATCCCACCTTTTTAAAAAGGCCGACCAGAGAAACGATATATTTTTCTCTTGTTTCGATACGGTTTCGAAAAACTGGGTAATGTTCTCTGCTATTACATTTCCTTGTTCAATGTCTTCTAAGAGTCTTACTCTTCCAACATTTTTCATTTGATCAATCAGACTAATTCGTAGAGTATCACTGCATATT
>QYTT01088385.1:0-19108 GCA_006980735.1 Dasypogon diadema | reverse complement strand
ACGTGTTAATGGCACGAGTAAGTTGCAGGAAGACTCATGAACGTAAACATAACTAATAAAAATTTCCGCAAATTATCCAGAACTATTGTGTCCGTTGGTCAATTTTCGTGTTATTTGAGAAGGGGTTTTCCAAAACCTTCGACACTACAAGCCATGCTCAAGAAAAAGAGCAAGAATATAAGGAATAAAACCTACAATGCATTCCACCAAATTTATATGTACGAAGGAATGTATATTTGATACGTGCATTGGAGGGTGTTGCCAAACCGAAAAAATGACCAAATGTAAAATTAAAAGTTCCCTTGAAATTAAATAAAGCGGCTGGTAATTAAAATAAGTTGTGATTTTGTACAGAATATGTTATCTTGGTTAATAGCATCAATTTAGATATGAAAATATAATTTTTTTATGTACAAAAGACAGAAGTGAAATTTTGAAAAGGGAAGGAGATAAATCTTTATAACATTAGTGCTATTTCGTTAGATTATGCGAATATCTGAGAAAACAATTATGACTCCCTTTTTTTGAAGTAAAATACAATGAATTCATCAACGTCTACATATGAACTAATTTTAATGAAGTAATGCAAAATATTATAAAATATGTTTTTCCTTTTCTTTTCACTTTTCTCTTCTCAAGGGAATTTCCAGTATCGATATGAAAGCAAGAAATTTATCAATCTAGATTTATTTATTTTTTTATATGACGAAATGCGTTGCGAAAATCATAATAAGTAGTAGAATTGAACAAGTGTGTTTTTCTCCTTGAAAAAATGTACTTTAAAGGTATATATTTTTACCAACTGCCAACAAAAAATTCAATTGGCAAGAGGGCTGATATCTCGGGAACTAGATAAAATATTAATACGTGTATGGTCTCGAATTAAAGCAGGAGATGACTTCTACATGATACTCTAACAAAATGTAGTAGCTGCAGTGCGAGATGTTGAAAACTTCAGTTCAAAAGTAAATGGGCTGATATCTCTTATGTAGTATCAAATGCAAGGGAGATGAATCTAGCAGTTCCAGGGCGAGGGGGTTCTCAAACATGGAATTTAAAGGTAAAAAGGCTGATACCTTAGGAACCTAATTAAGTCGCATAGAACAGTTGTCGCATATTGCAGACCAGTTGCAGAACAGTTGTCGCATATTGTCTAGCTCCCCTAGTTCCCGAGATGTTTGCCTTGTTACCTTTCAATTACTTTTTCGAATACCCAGGCTAACGAATCAGGACAGATTTAGGTTTTCATAGAAGATTCCTGCACTTTCCCTATCATCAATCATGAATCCGTCCTCAAATATTAAAATATCCTTAAGTCCCTTCTGTAGGAGTGATCCATCACTGATAAGAGTTGAAAACCTGTGATTATCCCTGGGTCTATCCTTGAGCATCGTGAATCCTCCGTATATGGTGTTCCTCTTTTACTTGTTAATGGTGTTTCTGTACCTTATGTTGATTCTGTAAAGTACCTCGGAATGGGCAATGATTGTACACTCTCCTGGTCTAAGCACGTTAATGGGATCATTAGTAAAATCTGTGGTAGTTTAAGAAATCTATGGCGTCACGCACCATACACACCACGGAGTATTCGCCTTCAATTGGCAAGATCGCTACTTATCCCATTAATGGAGACGTTCTTTGTGGGAAACTCAGTAGTAGCTGTCGTACCAAACTAAATGTAGCATATAATTCTTGTACTCGTTATATTTTGAATCGTAGTAGATACGATCATATCTCTGAATTTAGTAAGAGAATTTTGGGTTGTTCGCTTAATAGTTATACCAACTTCAGGATATGTTGGATGATGTATAAAATAATCCACAAACGGTGTCCTAACTATTTACACCCATATGCAAATCTTTTATCATCAAGACGATCGCATTCACTTTTGATACTAACACACAGATATCATCGTTACTATTTCATCCATATGGCGCTCGACTTTGGAATTCCCTACCACTCAATGTACGGCCGTTGGGAACTGCGGATAGCTTCAAGACGATGGCATTCAGATACTTTTCCTCTTTATAATCTCTTCGTGTAGACCTTATTATATAGTGTATTATATAGATTTGTAATATGATTTCTGTTGCCTTTATTTTCTTTTTTCTTTTCATATTGTTTAGATATTTGCAACTTTTCTCTTAAAGAATTTATATTGTTCTTCCTTCTTTTGTGTTTTCTTAATTTAGCTTTTGACATTTATACTGTGTTAAGGAGTAGAATTTAGTTGGAGTTTTGCACATGTAAACGAGAACAGAACTATTGTACTCAAATAATAAACAGTATTGTTATTCTTATTCTTATCTAGGGTGGTATCTGTATGATTTGCCTATGTTACTCCTGAGATGTTACAGAATATAACGGTGAAGATTTTATTAAAATCGGTTCATTAGTTTATATAATACAATAAGGTAGATGAAAAAATCCAACCAAATGCAAGTCGTACTTGCACAACTAATGCTCCGTGCAATGAAGTTTGCGTTACAGAATATATTTTTTTCATCTATTTATTTTTTTATAAATCAATATCTCCGTTTTTAAAACAAATTTGTTAGTGATGAATAGCATAATGCATTTCGGATACTGTCAGGGCGACTTCGGCTAAGCGCGGGCAAATATTTTGTCGCCGTCCGTCACTTTCATCAGCTGCCGCCGCGGTCGCTGCCCCTGCCCCCACTCCGCAAAATAAAGTTTATTTTTCAACCTTCATCTATTAATTATGACGAAGTTATTTTTTGTAATATGATGGTGAAAATTTTCGTTCAAAATAGACTTTATGGAAAAATATCTACCAGAAATTGTTTTTCTTTCCATTTTTATCATTTGAAATTTCCTGGCATTATTCTCAGGTAGAAATGGAATGTTTGATGTTTAAATCTTTTGAAAGAGTGGCAACAGTGTGGATTGTGGTATATCAATCGAAATGAGAAGAAACGGGCTTTAATATTGCGAAGAGAAAACGGGGTGCTAATGGCCGTTTAAAAAAAAATTCCATTGTTTCCTAAAACAGGTGATGAAAAACCCAAAATTCGGATTTTAAATATTTATATCTCCGGAAGGGTAAAGGGGAGCGGGGTGTGGGATGGCTCCTTAGAAAGCCTATGAGATTGGCTACTTAACAAAAAATGACCCTGTGATCACGGGTGCCTCGTTTAGAAATTACAGGGTATTAAGTAACATTGGGCCAGAAAATTTAAAATGACCGCAGCTCCTTACCCCTTGGAATTAACCCCCCTCCCCCTCGCAGCCGGCCGGTTGTCACATATTCGTAGTTCACCGTGTACGTAATAAAAATTTTTCTAAAAAGACTACTCCTAAGGAAGAAAAAATAAATAAAACCAAATGTAACAAAATAAATGTACTTTATTAATTCTAACGTCTTGTAACATGTATAAAATTCAGTTCTTACGTGTAAGTGTATTCAAAAAAGTTATACGATAACTATAAGCTGGATTATAGAAAAATCCCATAGAAGTACACATAGTACGCAAACACATTATCCCACTTTAAGGTGACTCATGATATTTTTATCAAAATCAAGCACATCTGACTTCTTAATAAAGTAATGTAAGCCACGCCGCTTAGCGTCATCCAACAATGATTTCCAAACAGGTATTTTCTAATATGAAATTACATGAAATCCATTTTATTCGATTTAACCACAAAATTACCTGAACATTCATAAAATTACCACACAAAATAAGACATTTGCTCGCTCTAGTCATCGCAACATTTAGTCTTTGGCAATTGCTGAGGAATCCCACACCTTTGGTCCTTGCATTGGAGATAATTATCACATCCTTTTCTTTCCCCTGATATGAATCAATTGTGTTTGCGGAAACCTCTTTTATTCCTGCCTCACTGTATCAATTAATATAATTAAGTAATAACTAGTTGAATTTGCTCTCAATTGTATTAATTACCGTAATTTTAAGTTTACATTATCACGATGCTGAGTGTATGGCGTTATAATTCCATATGTGTATTTGTCTGGAGGGAGTATTTTTGTCAGGTGTACAACTAAATCGACAACGAATTTCGCCTCAAATGAATTGCAAATCTGACCGTTTGCACAGTTATTATCTTGACCGAATTCTAAATTAAAAACGGAATACGGTTTTATTAATACTTTAAATGCTGAGGTGGATTTATCGTTTATTAGTCGATTTTTGTAAAAGTAGGAATTCGGCCACTTAGATATTTCAGGATGCATTCTGTACTGCATCTGTAGTCGACAAATAGGATTATTTTTCCCCATTTCTAAACATTTCTCGATTCGAGTGAACAGAGATTGCCCAAATCCATATTCTGCTGTTGTCTGAAAAGAGAAAATTAGAATAACCACAAATTATTCAATAAATATTTAAGCATAATTCTTTGCATTCTCCCACCTAATAAAATGCAAAAAAATAGGGAAATGAAGTGCAAAAATAAATAATTATGAATATTTAGAATATCCTCATGTGCAATATTCAGAAATGGCTCTATCTACCAATAATTGCAGTTAAGGGCTTTTAGAATGTTGCGGCAATATTGCTCAGTTATTATTTTTCGTGTTTAATGTTACTTTATTACTTCGGAATTTTTTAATATACTCTTGGTAATTAACTCCATACAAATGTTATAAATTTTTTATATACTGAACATATTACTGAAGAACTGCATAATTTTTATAAAGTTGTGTCCGAGTTTAGGAGTAAGCGTGTTCATTAAGTGCTCTCAAATCGTTCCGTGTTGTCATATTGCGTCGCCAGTAGGTTTGAAATGACTCCAGAAATTACCTGACCAAGGTGGAAGACTATTCTATGCCTGCGGTAAATCCTTTCCGCTTACTTTTTACACCTTGCCCCTCTAATCCTATCGGATGAAAACATCTAAAAACACTTATACGACAACATTCATGGCTTCAAACCAGGAAAGGAAACAACATCCCTTCTCCTTGACCTAGAGTTCTAGTACCAAGTCAAAACCAGTTTTGACGGTGATATGGGGAACAGATAAAAAATTTATCATCTCCATACGCAACTTTGTGGAAAACAGGTCCATCCGGGCGAGAGCAAACGGAACCCTATTTAACGTCTACTCTATTAACGGTTAATATTGTCCAAGGATTCCTCATATCTAGACCCATCTTTATCCACTCTTTGAAATAAACGATATAGAATAAATGATATGGATGAACTTAACGCCTATTTTTGTGCTGATCACATTACACTCAACGAGCGACTACTTAGACGAACGATTACAACAATAAACAGGTGATGTATATCAAGTGCCAAACTCCCACACAACACTATATAATATCTGTTATGCAGTAGAAGATACGCCCCAAGGGGCCATCCATAAATTACGTCACACGTTAAGGAGGAGGGAGGGGGTCGACGAAGTGTGACATTGTGTGACAAGGGGGTGGGAGGGGTCCTAAATTTCGTAACGTCACATTTCAAAATCTATTATAATCTAAGTATTAAAATACGAACTTTAAACTATTACTTTACGAAAACCTCAAAAACATACACAACTATATCTGTGTAAATATAAGATACCAATTGTTTTGTCGACCACTCGCTCTACTAGTGTTACGCGCCGACCGCCTAGGCGCCCTTTGATAAATGCCGCCAAACGCATTGCGCCTAGCGGTGATTTCTTTGTTTCTATTTCATTTGACCACTGACTTTCGCGGATGAAACAACGTCGTTCTCGGTCCTCGGGGGAGGGGCAAAAAATCATGAAATTCGTGTGACGTAATTTATGGATGACCCCCAACGACTAAGATTCTTACAAAAGGACAGCTGGAGCTCAAATCCGTCAAGGGAGCAAAAAT
This sequence comes from Dasypogon diadema, assembly GCA_006980735.1. Lineage (NCBI taxonomy): Eukaryota > Metazoa > Arthropoda > Insecta > Diptera > Asilidae > Dasypogon > Dasypogon diadema. The sequence goes on along the minus strand of QYTT01088385.1, from coordinate 13,281 downwards.
CCTTAGCATCAAAATAGACACTAATTATTTTTTATTTCTAAACCTACACAGTCTCTTGTAACATTATTTTTGTGAATTAATATTTGAAATTATAATTGAATTAAGACAAGGAAAGAAACTGTAATTGGTTTGGACCAATTATTTTATGCCCTAGACGTAGGGAAGAAAAGAAAATAATGCGTTTGTAGTTAATTGTCCGCGGCTTACATATTCGCAGCTGACCTTTGAATCTATAGGCAGTCTTACTATCCACAACCTGTCGACGCACCCTTTAGCTTTAATATAGGACCCGCCATTTTGAATCTCCAAAATTTGACTCCAGATTGGAAATCAGCGACCTCCAAAAACCCATATTATGGGACTTATTTTCATGATGATCGAGAAACTCTTGAAATGTTAACATTTACGACCGCCATATTTGATCCGCCATGTTGAATTCTTAAGCGTTAATGTTAAATTCGTAATTATCAGCCCCAGAAACCTATATATCCGTTATTTTGCCAACATTACATTAACGTTTAGAAAATCGTGTCCACCATATTGGATCCGCCATTTTGAATTTAAGAAATCCGACTCTGGATCCACAATCAGTGACCTCAAAAACCTATATATGCATATTTTTATGACAATCGCAAAAACTTTCGAAAAAAAATTACATTTTCGGCTTTTAAAAATAAAACCTACATGTGACAACCCTCTGAAATAGTTGCCCGATTTGGTTTATTTTCTACTAAGATATTTGGGTTTTACTGAAGTATATGTGTGCCGAATTTTATCCATCTGCCTCGAAGCGTTCTCATTTTAGGAGAATAATATCAATTTTTTGTTTGATCTAGCTGTAGGTTTCATATGGCAACCCCATGAAGGAGTTGTCCAAATTGGCCCATTTACGAACTAAATCTTTCAATCTTGATAAGGTATCTACGTACCAAATTTCAACTCTCTAGCTTAAGGCGTTCTCGAGATAACGTGTGGACGGACAGACAGACGGACATCTATTCTTTTCTTCTCCCATTAATGGCAATATAGTTTATTTCTGTGTATCGTGAATATTTTTATGCGTTACAAACGTTTGCTTAAACTTATAATACCCTACATCTAGGGTATAACAATGCGAAATATAAAAATATTAATATTAATAACCTATTTGCTGAGCTAAACATCCGAATATAATGGCAAATCCCCTATTAATTCTACTATCTAAAAAAAGCAAAAGGCCGCTTTGCTTTAAACGGTAAGAAACATAAAAAACCGTAAAAACCATAAAAACCCGCAACGTCATGCTGTTTTCACTACCCGATCGAAACGCGATAAAAGCCTGCTTTTTATGAAAAAAACCGTATAAAATTGAAAAAAACCGCTACTCATTCTTATATATTCGCAGCTGACCTTTAATTCTGCAGGCTGTCCTGCTATCCGCAACCTGTGGACGCAGCCTTTAGCATTGCACCAATGGCAAGGAAAAAATTTTTAAAAAACATAATAATCTATATATTAATTATACAAAGAAAGCTCCCGGTTCCGTATTTCAGCCACTTTTTTTATATGGAGTTTCATCGAGCTTTTCTTGAAGTTTTATAATGGCAACAGTGATTCGCATCAGTTCGGGGTTGTGTTCAATACTTTGGGGTTGCGTTCCTGGGTAACTTTGATGTTAAGTTCGGTCTTTGCCACCGATAAGTATGCAATACATGGATTTATTGGAACTTTTTTCATTTCATTATTATGCATGGTAAAATATTTTGCAAGTGTCTTTTTATTGCTTCCTTGCATGGGAGGCCTACAGGGGACACCTCTGAAAAAAACGCGCTTTGAAATTTAAGGTGCAAATTGAGGGAACATATATAAACGTTATGTCACTCATATACCTTCAATTTGTGTAATTGCACAGCGGTCTCCTAGTTATAAATAAATAAATGAAGAAGAACTGTATGTTAAAATAATGTTTGGAATGCTTTTAGTAACTTTCGTAATGAACAATTTTGTAGAATAGGAAGGCATTCGTTTTAGAATAGAGAAGTCAATATTATGAAAATACTGCAGGCTTAATAAGGCAAATCTGTGTCCATTTGTGAAATTTATTTTACAAATTCAACGAGGTAAATTTCAAAGGGTTCTCGAATTATCGTGTGCTTTTTTGTGCCGTACAACTTTTGTCCAAAACACTTTTCGCAAATCCTCAACTTTTCGAGATATTCTAGCGCCCCTTTACCTTTTGTGTACTCTGTACATTATGCTGACATTTAAAAATATATGTATACATATATATTGTAAATATTTTTATGAAAAACAACTTTCTAGAACAGAGAGATTGTATACGACAAATCAATTTTTTTATTTTTAAATAAGAAATTAAAAGTTTCAGCCCTCTGAAGGAGTTGCTCGGCTTGGTCCATTTTCTACCAGGATACTCTAATTTTACTAAAATATCAGTGTGTAAAATATCAACGTTTGCTTAAAGCTATAATACCCTACTTCTGGGATAGTTTTGAGCTGAAAATTTAACATCTATCATTACAGAGTGCTATTTCCAAATTACCTTCGACAATACTGTTCCTGGCAGTTGTTGCGTGTCTCCTACTAAAACTACAGATGAGATATCAAACTGTAATGGAATTAGCGTCCAAGGCTCTAAACATTGCGTTGCCTCATCAATAATGCAAATATCAAAATAATTCGTATATCTACAATTAAAAAAAATATTTCCCTTTCCAAATGAAGAAAATCATTTGATGCTTACTGCAATAACTTAACACAACTCGAGAGTGTTGTGCATACTATATGTGCCCCTTGAATATGGAGCGGGAAGAGATTCTTTTCCATGTCTGGTGAAACTTGTTGGTTCAAAATTCTGTTAACCATATCCAAACGTTGTTTCAACTTTTGTAGATCATCGTGATTGACATTATTCGCACCATTTGCGTTATTTGAATTTAATGTCATTATTTTCGCCTCTAACAATAATTTCTGAGAATTGAATAAAAGACTGTGAAAATATTAAAAGCAGGTGTAAAATAAATTTACCTCCCTATGCAAACTTTCTTGAAATGCATCTGGCTGTTTGACTCTTAAATAATTTTGTACTAAATTTTGTACCGAAACACATCGAACATGTGGGTGCATCCTTTCCAAAATTCCAAATCTCACGAATTTAAATTTATGAGTTGTCATTTTTGATCTTATTCTGAGAAGTTTTAATACTATTACGTCTATTGCAGTATTACTTTGAGAGCAAATTAAAATTTTCTTATCTAAAGTTCGGACCTCATCTCCATAGAGTATTTGCATTGCTAAATTTGCAATTAAATGCGATTTACCTGTCCCAGGCGGACCTTCTATTAGACATATATTTTCCTCACTTGAACTTACGCATTTCAAATAAGTTTTTAATATTGTGCTCTGCTGTTGACTGTTTAATTTATGATATCCTTTATATCGTATAGTTTCTACAGGCGGTTCTGGTGAATTCATTAACAAATGAGGGTCTAAAACTGCCTTTAAAAGTGGCGACAAACTGAGATTGTACACAGCGTTGAATGCCCCCAAATCTACACGAATTGTTGACACTGATTTCACTTTAATGGTTTTATGCAAGTCTAATAGCTCTAGTTCTTTATTGACATTCATCTGAAGTACTATCTGGTAATGAAGTTTTTGTGTTGAAACTTAAATATGTAAAGGAATAAAAATTTTCATTGCGTCAATCACTCTAATGCTTTCTTACCTATTTTTCTGATAGATTCAACAAATGCAAATAAGTTTACAAACACATTCTTAAAAGGTATTTCTGCTTTAATTATACATAAATCACCCGGATTAAGTGGTGCATTGTCTTTTTGAGATGTACAGACATCTGTAATAACACGAGTAAATATTTAGGAATAAATAAATTTTGAAAATAATACATTGCTGTAATAAACCAAATTCTTAAAAAAAGCATTGGACAGTTCTACTGGGCATTCTAAGCAACCAGTACTTCAGTGTTAGAAGTAAGCAAAAACACTAAATATTAATTAAAAATGAATGCGCTTCATATCCTAGAGAAATATAATATACGGATCTGTGTGACCAGATTGTGCTTTTTGGGTAAAGAGGCTAGAAAGAACAAGAATATTCACCATAAGCTGACAATTCACCTTGTTAGTTAAGTTCTTCCCTATAACAATTTATGGATACAGTTTACTGCAAAATACAAATCAGTACTATTGCAAATATTTCTCCAACACTAGGAGAAGAAAACCTTTATAGTCTAAGATATATTCGGGTCGAGATATACACTGACAGTCAAGCGACTATTAAAGCATTTGACTCGAATATTAGTAGGTCATCCCTGATTTAGCCCTACCGAGCAAATCTCTTGTCCTTTGGGGACTGTTTCATGATCAGTCTTTTCTCGGTTTTCAACATCTTCTCCACGAATATCCAGGGCTGACCAGATGACACACATTCACATTAAGTGAATACTTCTTCGGCTCATTGGCGGAGCTAACAATCAAGAAGGACTTTACTATCATTGGAATTACGTGTCTGTGCTAGGTTTCAACAAATTCGGCTAGTACAATTGGATCAAAAATTGATTTGGATTTTTGGAGACTCTCCAGTGGGATTCATGCCCCGTTTTACTTGTTTTGATCCAGAAATATTGTATTGTCATTGGAATCACGAATGTATGTATAAGTCAATCTACTACTGATAATCGGGTCTATATATGTTAATCAAAAATTGATTTGAGGATTTGTTGACCCAAACAAAAAATTACCTTACCTAGACTTGGTGTTTCTGAAGCAATGAAAAACTAACGAATATACAATCTATAATCATCATCATAATATAATTAGAGTTCAAAAGTTTTGCTCGCATTTTACGAAAATTCTCCCGATTGCTCCCACAAACTTAGATACAAAAAAAAAACTCATTGTTCCCACCAACCACATTTTTTTACATGCAGTTTTTTTTAGACCATTCCGCAGTTTTTTATTTCCGGCAATTTTGTCCTTTTTCGTTTAAAGGATCTTTTCGTGAGAGAAAGCTATACCCCAGCGGGGTATATGCGGAAGTGAATTGCTATGGTCTCAAAATAGATTCGAATTAACTTTTAAGGGTCTATTAAATCAAAGGAGACAGAGACATCTCATGACATCACAACATCTAATTTGTATGGGAAATGACATATCGTCGGCCTAATCCTAAACCCTCGTAACTCCACTTTTTACTTTTGCGTGTTTTTGATCGCAAACGGTAACACTAGCCGCAAGGTATCAATGAAATTTAAATTATTATTAATTTAATATAATTTAGAAATTTTGGAAAAACGGGAAATCCCCTGAAAATGTAGTTTAAAAAGCTCGTAGCTATATAAATTGTACAGTTTTCCCGCTCCCCTGTAAAATTTGAGTTCTGGCACTTACGAGGTTTTAGGATTAGGCCGACGATATGTAACATACTTTATGTTGTCGCCGATAAGTATGCAATACATGGATTTATTGGAACTTTTTCTCACTTACATTTATATATATTATAGTATGGGTCTATTCAAGATTGCGTGTCTGCAGTCGAATGCAATTTCTACGCGTGTATTTAAGTTATAGGACCTGTTCAAAAATGCATTTTCTGCGATCGACTACAATTTTTGCGCGTGTAGTTAACATATATGGACGACAATTTTTCTAATCGGTATATGGAAATCTATGTGAAAATAGTATTTCCTGTTAAATATTACAGAAATCTTCGAAAAATTTTTTCATTTACATTGTTCACTACAGGTGTAGAAATTCCAGTCGACTCCAGAAACTGCAATTTTGAACAAGCCCAGTCTCTTCGTTAAATGCTATAGAAGGGCTTGCTCGAGATTCAATTTCTGCAGTCGACTGTAATTTCTACGCGTGTAGTTAACTTATATGGAGAACAATTTTCCTAACAATGGAACCGAAATCTATGTAAAAGGAGCACTTTCTGTTAAATATTATCATTATTTTCGCAAAACTTCTTAATTTACATAGTTAACTACACGCATAGAAATCGCAGACTGCAGAAACTGAAATATCGAACAGGCCCGTAATCTTCAAAAATTGTCATAAATTACATAGTTAACTACACGTGTGGAGGTGCAATCGCCTGTAGAATATGCATTTTTGAACAGACCCTTTATGTTAAATACACGCCTAAAAATTGCAATCGACTGCAGAAACTGCAATCTTAAACAGGTGTCTGTGTCATACATGATATATACGATGTTGGGTAATATTTAGAAGAGTTCATGCCGTTTTTTTTTATTTGTACACTGAATTTTCTTCTTCGTATGTATACCAAAATGACAACATCAAATTCCTGAACACTTTTAGAGAAGAATGTGATTTAAAATTAATTAAAGGGAACTCATTAATGAAGCGTGATAACAAACATAGGTTACACATTTATTACGTAAGGGAATTCTGTGTAAATATTTTTCACGTCAAATATTTTTTACAATTAAATGTTTATATTATACCCTAAAGGCCAATTTACATTACTACAACATTGTAAGCAAACAGTGCGAGTGGGATAGATAAAGCTAACATGATAAAATACGAAAAAAGACAAAACATATGCCAACAAAATTTTTACGGGCTAAAATGTCAATTTCCCCGCTGGAATTGAATTTTTCTTTCCCCTTCATTCTTTGTCCTTTTTTTACACATGTCATCAATCAATAAAACCATCTCGTTCAGGTTTTCAGTAAAAAAACATGTTGCTGCTATGTAAATTGGCCTTAAGTGTCAATACAGAAAAGTATGAAAGAATGAAACCATAAAGAAAATAATACAGTGTAAAGTAAGTTTTACCTTCTAAAAGCAATCACTGGGAGCCCTACAACTAGCTGGTGGAGAAATGGACACTTGTAAAAATTATAAAAATAATAAGGGGTTTTTGTGCAAATGCGCAGGGCTTTCTTAGCTTTTCCCTTCACTTTTTGTCACCGTCAGTTCCCTGTGCGTCTCACCTAGGCAATTACCATTAACATGTCTCAAGGGCAGACATTTGACAACGTAGGACTTTTCTCTCTTGAGCCGTGACTTTCACATGGTCAACTTCTCACAGTTGTGTGACGAGCAGTTTCTGCCGATGCGCTTCGGATTCAAATCTCATTCGCACCGACAACATAGCTTTTCGTGAAGCTTTCGCATAATTAATACTTCCGTTTTTCTAATCTATATCATTCTTTTTCTTATCTTTTTCCCTAATGCACGAAGATCAGGCCTATGGTAAGGATACCTCTGGATAATCACAAAGAGGATTTTACTAGTGGATTATAAATATAACATGGACGAAATGGTCACTGCTGGCCGGAATGCTACAACATTATATGAAAACTGTTTTTTCGAGATTCTCTCTGTAAGCGTGTCAATTCATATGTGTTATATGAAAAATGTTTAATTAAACGAAGAAAAAAACCTACGCCACGCACCAAATTTAGGCAAAACTTTACAAATAACTTATACAGGGTGGTCCGGAATTGATGGTACAAATTTAAAGGGCTGATAGTAGACCTAAAATGCAGTCAAAAACTTTATATGACTATGGGCCGAATTCTGCTGTTTTTGACCAAAGAAATAAAACTGTGAAAGAGTGCATCAATCACTATCAAGCAGTCTGCGATCAATATTTATAAAAAATAAAAAATGTATGTTCTCTTGCAGGGACCTAGTTATTAAGGTGCATTCTAGGATTATTACACTCTGAATTGCTTCTAAAATAATTACGATTCTTTCTTATAGAACGAACCCTCAGATAATTTTTCAATCTTTTTCCATGCACTATGCAATTCACACCTGCGTTTATAAAAACTCAACATACAAATAATTTTCTACCGAGGAGCAATATAATCATGATTGAGCAAGCAATACAACCATGCGTCAAGCGAGAAAAATTAGCAATATAAGTACATGTTTTTTGCTGATTAAATTTGTATCGAGTTAATTGTTATAAATCCCCTGCGCTATGAATAAGAATAATTGAAATATGACTTGCAAAATATAAAATAAATTGGAGCCACCGTTTCTAAAATATTCTACATGGCAACGTACTAAAGTTTAATATCAAGGTCAAACTTTTTTTCTTATTAATATGTACAACTAGATCCAATAAATTTGATTAATTACAGTAGTATAGCATTTTAATATACCTGATCAAAGGTGGCTACTTACAGTCACAGTAATATATAAAACGATCACAAACTCCACGTTTTTCCACTTTAAAATTTTCTATTCGCAAATGAAAATGAGATGCTGATTTTTTGTTTAAGAACTCTTGTGTTAGACAAGCCCAAAATTCCAACTTCATTAATGGGAACAATATCCTTTAAATAATAAAAAAATTGAATCATATTCATTACAAAATACCTCATCACCTACCTTTTGAATTCATCAAATGAAGAGAATTTATGAATTATTGGTAGCAATACTTCCCCAGGATTATTAATTTGTTCTTTTCCAGTTTCCAACCACTTAGGATTCCATGAAAGAATTTCCGAAAGGATTTTCTCTGAGTAATCCACTCTCACTGGTCTTGCAACTTGTCTCTGTGATTTTCGATTAACAAAGCCTGATAAATCCATAGAAGCATCCTTTTGATCGACCCTCCTGCCTGCATTTCTTTCAACTTCTATGTATATAACTTTAGGAATGTCGTTAATTCTGACTGTTTTATTAGACTTCCTTAAAACGTTGGAACACTTGAGAATAGATTTTAAATTCAACGAACTAGCAACTGAATTATGTTCCAAATGTGAAACGGAAGCTATTTGCAAAGAAGCAGCATCTAAATTCTCGTCCACAGGTAAAACGGGAGCTATTTGCAAATCCTTAGGTGAAACGGTGGGTGAAGCTTCCAGAACTCTTTTTACTTGTTTATTATTGTCATTCGCAGTTACATTTGCAATATTCTGAATATCAGTTTTATGGTCCCCGCTTACTCTCGCAATTCGGTGCTTTATCTTTAATTCTGCCAAAGTATCTCTTCCTTCCACAATAATTTCTTTTGGACCTATACTATCATTATCCTTACCCGATACTTTCGGAATTCGCATCAATTTACGTTTTCTGACATCATGAGGAGATTCGGAAGACTTTTCAGTATTTATATCTTCTGTAAGAAACGCTCCTCGATTTTTTACCGTAACTTTTACTTTAGGTTTTTTCACAATTTTTACATCATCGTCATCCTGCAGTTTTCTTTTATGGGCTTGATCTTTCTCAGCTATTTTTTTCAATTTTAGTTTCCTTTCTTCTTCACGTTTTCTTTTTTGCTCCTTTTCATTGCGCTTTTGCAGAGATGGCTTTGTAAACCACTTTTCCTTCAACTCCTGTTGTTTAGCTGAAAATTTATCTTTATCACGTATTTTTTTTGTTCGAGTTGCAATATTCACTATCAGCTTTCTGTTCGGTGATTCCGCCGATACGCCTAGAAGAAATAAAAAGAAACTTAGAGTACGAAAATAACCCAAATGTCCAACTATAATAATTCGAGCTTTCCACTGAATAATTTATCAGGTGCGTAATGATTTTGATCTTGAAACAAGCAATAAAAGAGGGTGCATACTATGATGGTATGATGCTACTTGCGAAGTGTGCACTTAACTTATTTCGGTTTAAATAACAGCTGGTCCCACTTTCACTCCCTCGGTGGCTTTGCAAAGTCTATATTCAGGTACTTAGGTGACGCGACGTGACCAAATTTATTTTTTAACACGTTGAACGCCGTGCCGATCACAGCGGTGACCGGCAATTAAAAGCTCTCTCACGAAAAAGGCATCTAAACACGTCATTCTCTCACGAAAGCTTTTAGACTAATTGTAGTAGTCAACATGTTAACAAAATGTGTTTTGCAAAACGGGTTTTCAGGCTAACCTTATTCCTTAGATAGTGCATATTTTACTATTAATATAAGTCTTAAGTACAACAGTGATTTCCGGGTTCGAATAAATAAATTTCAATTTTATCATCGTCAGTGTGGTGACGCTGCAATTGAAACACCCAAATTTCTTTATTTCATCAAGAAAGGAAAATTTTCTGTTTATGTGGACGTTCCCAAGTGTAAATTTAATTTCTAAACCTTTCTAAAGCCACTTGTAATTATTAACAAAACTGCAGCCCTGAAGAGCTCACAGAAAAACCATGAGTCAAATTTTTTGGCAAATGGAGATTTTTCAGCTTTTCATACCCTTTGAAAGGGTTGCATATGAACTGGAATATCGCTAGCAGTCATAGAAAAAATGCATTTAAAATACCGCACACCCATGGAAAACGATGAAAATTTAAGTTTAAAAAAGATATTCCTCAACATTTTATATACTATGAACTTTTTTGCATTCGTGTATATAGCAAAGAAAAGAAATTTTGTTTTTTGCAATGATCCCACGCGCAAAACATGCAAGAGAACACAACGATTGCGAGAAATTAAAGTGAAACTAGAAAATATTCCGAAGGAGATAAAATTAACCTCAATATGGCAAATCCTGAAGAAATATAATTAATATTGTAGTGACCCCTTTAACCCTTTTGAAACGGCTGGTATACATTTGTACCACAATAAAATACGGATGGTACATATGTCTACCAGGACCCTTAGCCCAAGCCTCTATTTACAGACGAAACTTGTTGCCATATTTTTTATCTTCCATTGGGACCCTCAAAAAATGCCACCTCAAATTTCAACTGAATTCGAAAGCTGTCTCAAAATGGTTAATATAATATTTTTTAATTGAAAAAATAACCTCTGTTAAAATATTATAAGTAGAATGCAATAAAAATTACCTCGTAATTTTCCTCTTTTCGTTGGCAATGATGGGGGCGCTATAATTTCGGGAGCTCTTCGTTTTTCACTTACTTCTGGCTTTGATCTCGATTCGTTAAGATGACTTTGAGAGAGTTTCAGGGCCCATTTGCAAACAGTATCATCAAAATCGTCATCGTCATCGATTTCAATAATGGGACTCATCAATTTATTATCTTTATCATCTGGCTCATCTTTTATTCTTTCGAGTCCAAATGATTCCTCTAGTTCCAGGTCAACGATTTCTTGCTTAATATCACGAATGAGAGATTGGGATAGCTGCATATCTATATTGCTTTCATTTTCATCATCAGGAATAGAGATTACCTCATCAGTGGGATGAGTATTTAATTTATGGGCTTCTTCCTCATTTGAATTTATAATTTCGGTTTTGATTTCAGTTATCAATTGATCCAGTTCCTCCAAATCCTCTTTTATATTGGAAAGATCATCTATACCACCCTGAATCTCATTACTACATTCATTGTCGTCATCCCTTGAAGATTTATTAACTCTATCACCTTTCGCAGAAACACGTTTCACCAAATCATCCGCATCATTGCGTTTTTGCTGAGCAAGATCACTTTGCTTTTTATCAACTTTTATGTTTAGATCTTCAGTAGTAGCCTTACTTTTTTGTGCTTTTAATTTAATTTTTTCATCGAAGTTATTTACTTTGCAACCTATTTCAGAGTTAAGGGAATTAATACCAAAATTTGAATTCTCAATTGCAATACCTGGGTTGCGTTTTAGATCTACATTGGAAATCCCTTTCTTCTCAGAATTATCTCTTATTTCCGGAGGCCGAATTTTGGAGTTATTTCTGTGTTCTGAAAGTATCTGTATAGCGTTTTCACTCTCCCGTCTGCAACTCGTAGACTTTCTGTGTTCACGTCCCTCTGCTCGTTTAACTTTCTGCTCACTTTTTCTTCTCCCTTTGTTATTTCCTTTATTTGGCTTTACAATGTTTTCATTTTTTAATTCAAATTTGTTATCGTTAGGGATGTCTTCGTCGTCGGATATAATGACTATCTCGTCAATGCAAGCATCAGTTTTGCATTCCTTGGAGTCTACTGCTTCAGAACCATTGGCAATAAGACCTGCTTTTCCAAATCTGCTGTCTCTTAAACTGATGTTGTCATCAACATTAGGATCTTTGCATTCTTTACTACTCGGCTTTTTAATATATTCACTTTTTCTATCACCCTTACAGCCGTTTTCACAGGTAACATGCGCAAGTCCTACAATGGAATTCCCAGTAAAGCTCTCGTTGGTGCAGTTTCTATCTGAAACTGAAAGTTCATTATTAAAACTGGCTCTAATTTCAGAAAAAATTTTCTTAATATCACAACTGTTTATTGAGGATCTTCTAGACTCCTTCTCACTCCTTCGCCTATATTTTACTGTTTTATTTTTGGAACTTTCGGCGTTTTTCGGCAAGTATTCTGGACTGTCTTTCCCCTGAGTTTTGAGGTCTGTCCTGCTATCGAGATGAGTGCCATTACCTTCTCCTAAGCGTTCAAGTTTCGACTCGTTTTTTCTTTTACTTTTATTTGTCCCAATAGACTTATCGGTATCCTTCTTCTCACACTCAGAACTAATATCGCAGCCTTTCTCTGACAACTCATAATGTAAAAAATTCGATGTGTTACTCCGCTCAAGAGTTAGACCTGCATTTCCTTGCACAGCTGTATTTTCTTCAGAAGAGAGACTTCCCTCCGCTGGTTTTCTCTCGTTTTGTATCTGGCTTTTATTAGTAGACCTCTGATCTCGACCGATATTATCTTCTTTACTTGTTCTTCTGTGCAACTTTTTTTGTCGGCTGAGTGAAACTTCCTTCCCACTTTCCTGCAACCAGTCGTTATCACTATCAGATTCTTCTTGATAATTTCGGCATATTTCGCTGTATTCATTTTGTGCAATTTTCTGCTGCCCTGAATTGAAGAACTGTCCTGCGCCGTTTTCCGGACACTTCCTGCTTACTGAATTGTCTTGTATATTACGCAAACTATTCGCCGTCACATCTCCTCCGCTGCTGCTAGCTTCCCTCGAGTTGTCACTGCAGTGTAATGGGATTTTCTTCAGCCTGTAAATGGTATAACGGTCGTTTTCGCACTCCCGATCGCTGGCTTCGCAACCTATCCCGATTCTATCACCTTCAGACAGCTGTATTCTCTCCCTTCTGTGTGGTTTCGAATTTACGAATGTACCATTTGAAGACTAAAAAAATACTATAAAGAATAGGTATTACATTAAATTACAGCAATTACGAAATCTTCAACTGAAACCCGCCCATTTTGATCAACATCCAAAATACAGTGTAGCCTCGATGAAAATGTGGAAGTTATTTTTATTATGCACGAAGGTAGTCGTCCAATGCTCGTTTTGCCTTGCCGCAACCTTATAGTGTCTCCAATCGCGACACGCTCCAGTACCCAGTTTGAGTACCTCATTTCATTAATAGTACTGCTA
>QYTT01088384.1:18043-28545 GCA_006980735.1 Dasypogon diadema | reverse complement strand
AATCAAAAATAATTATTCGTGGGAAAATTAATTTCTCAGTTTTTGTGTTATTACTGCTCTTTACCTTGTGGCAATTTCACTGTTGATGTGCTGACGATTCGGTTAATGCAGTTTCTATGATAGCAAGAACACGTGCATAAGTGCATTAAAATCCGCAAAATTATACGTAATCAAGTGGATTATAAACGGCTAAATGCGAAAAGTGATCATTGGTGATCTTAAATAAAGTTCTTTTCACATAATTTTTGCCGTATTTCGAATTTTTGGTTTTTGCAAGCACATGGCGACACGAGTTGGTCGGTTTTTGGTGAACGAATTGAAAGAGAAATTGGATAAGCCTGGACAGTCGACGGTGGGTGTGAAAAATACTTTAAGATTGCGTTTAGAAGAGGCAATAAAAAGTGTTTCAAGTCCGCAATTGGAGGAGCTATTTCCCACAAATTTATTAGAGTCCAGCATGGAGGATGATGCGGCAGATGCTAATCTTCGGCAAGTTGAAGAATCAAATGGTAATAGGGGCGAGGATGAAGATTTGAATGTTGAGTTGAAGCTCTTGCAGGAAAGGTTAGCTAAAAAACAAAAAAAATTGGAACTTCGGAGGCAGATTTCTCAATTGACAATAGAGGAAGACACAGCTAGCACGCGGGTATCGTTTGATTTCCGTGAGGTGGAGGAGTCACTCAATCAGTTTAGTGGCGAGGATAACTATAGTATTCAAAGGTGGTTAGAAAATTTCGAGGAAGCTGCTGAAATGTATGCTTGGAATGACAGGAGGCGTTTCATTTATGCTAAGCGTTTGTTGACGGGCACTGCAAAGCTTTTTTTGCGAACCATTTGTTTGAAGTCGTGGCAAGAACTTAGAAGGGCATTGTTGGCTGAATTTTCAAAAAAAGTAACTAACGCTGATGTTCATAATCAATTGAGAAATAGGAAAAAGAAAAACACAGAATCTTTTCAAATGTATGTGCTTTCAATGCAGAAAATTGCTTCGTTTGGCCATGTGGAGGAAGCTGATATTATTCAGTATATAATCAATGGGATTTCAGACAGCCTCGTCAATAAAATGATTTTATATGGGGCTAATACGCTGGGTGAGCTTAAACATGCGTTAAGAACGTACGAAAGAATTAAATCTAATCAAACACCTTTGGATCAAATAAAAAATCGCAACATTTGTGAGAGGGGACCATCGAAACAGCGTCAGGTGTCAGTAAAGTGCTTTAATTGTAATGAGCGGGGACACATTAGCAGCAAATGTCCAAAACCAAGGCGATTGAAGGACTCTTGTTTTCATTGTGGTAAGTTAGGACATATGGCAAATAATTGCCCTAGCCAAAGTCAGGTTATGCCTGTGCAGAATATTTAGGTTCCAGACGGAAGCGAGAGTCCAGATGAGAATGAGAAGTATATATTTTTTAATAATAATTTTGAGTATCAAATCAAGTACATATTCAATGAAGCTGACCGTGAGGTCTGCACCTTAACGTTGTTGACTCTGGTAGTGCCATCAGTTTTGTCCAGGAATGATTTGTGCCTGCTTGTTTTTGGAGGGAAGTTTCATCTGCTGAGAATAACTATGTGGGAATAAACAACAGTAAACTTCAAATTTTAGGTAGTTGTATCTGTAAGGTAAATTTTAGAAAGGTACTTGTTTGTTTGAAAATGTATATTGTACCGAATTCCAGTATGAAATACCCTGTTGTTTTAGGTAGAGATTTTTTTAATTTGAATGGTTTGCAGCTGGTTGCCACGGATAGGGATTTTGTGGAGACACCTTGCAGCTCTGCTGAAGTCTTTTGCATCGAGGATGATTTTTCGCAACAAATTTTGAACATTGACGTAAGTGATGATAACGTTTTGCCTACTTTAAATATCAATGATACTTTACCTTACGAGATTAAAGAAAAAGTTAAAAAAATCATGTTGGAAGCCGAAGCCATAAAAAATAGGTCTCCTAACACTGATGACCTTATGGAAATGAATATTAGATTAACTAAAGATGTGCCCTTTTACTGTACACCAAGACGGTTACCATACCAACATAGGCTAGAACTGCAAAAAATTTTGGAGGACCTGTTAAATCGTTGTATTATACGCGAAAGTAATTCTCCATATGCTAGTAGTCCGGTTATACTTGTTAATTAATTAATTATTTTAAATTATTTTAAATTAGCATACAGTCCGTGACAATTATCCTCTGCCAGCAATTGAGGACTTGTTAGACAGATTGCGTGACAAGAAATATTTTACAATATTAGATCTTCATAGTGGATTCCATCACGTAAAAGTAGCTGAAGAATCAATCAAGTATACGTCCTTTGTAACTCCACTAGGAGAATATGAGTATCTAAAAATGCCTTTTGGTCTGAAAAACGCTCCATCTGTTTTTCAGAGATACGTAAATCATATATTTAGGGAGTTGATTGTCTCTGATAAGCTTTTTGCATATATGGATGATCTTTTGATCGCGAGCTCAACACTTGAGGAGCATTTTGTGGTTCTGTGGATAAAACGCATTGGAACTTAGGAACAGAGATGTAGACCGCCTATTCTTGCATTCTTGCATTCTTCATGCGAATCATAAGATGAAGAAAAATGTAACCTAACTGTGGAGTGGCGAGCCTTTTTATTCCCGAGGTGAATATGAATGTGAGAGAATTACCCAGCCTATGGGTTTCACCTATAGATAAATACATATAATTGAACCCTTCCTCGCAAGTTCGTCGACTATCTTCTTTCACCGTAAGTCACGATGACCTGGGACTCAGTAAAGAGTGACTTTAAAACAGTCCCCCAAGACCAAGCGATTTTCTCGATGGAATTGTTAATGGTAGAACGATTAAAACACGCTACAGTATTCAGTAAGGAAACACTACGCCTTAAAGAATATACAGAAACTTTCCAGACGGAGGCTGGTAGATCTTATTTACATCTACACGGACAGCCAGGCCAACCCAGGCTGTCAACTACGGAACACGTCCTCAATTCTAAGAATTTAAGGGACTGTAAATGCGAGCACTCTTTCCAATAACAACAATATATTTATCCTATTAGTTTCACAGTGGCATTTGCCGTAGTTAGAACGGGGATAATCTGGCACAGAAGAAAGGACCCTAAATATTTAATTGGCTGTATTGCAGATTAAAAGAACCAACATCGTCAACTACGGAACACGTCCTCAATTCTAAGAATTTTCAAGGGACTTGGGGATCACCAAATACCAGCAAAACTTCTCTGATTAAATAAGTCATCTTTAAGAACACTGGTTTCGATCCTTACGGGAGAAACTTTCTTGGAAATATACCCACAGATTTAACCACTTTAATGATGCCGACTATACAGGACTTATTGTGGAGATGGAAACGACAGCAAACTTCTTGTACAACTGTCCGGCGTTCTATGTTAAAAGTTATAAACACCTAGGACACCACTTCCCTGACGAACTGCACTGCTTCCATCCTGCCCCTATATCAAGAAAACGATTTTTCCGTAAGCAATTCTGAGAAGATAATTTGAAATCTACTGAAGTTAAATGTGTTGAAAAAGTGTTAGTTCTGATTACCCTTAATGTCTGAAAAAAGCTTCACAAATTACTAAGTGCAAGACTGAGAAAAATGTATGCAATATAAATTGCTAGAATGGAATCCAACTGGCACTTAAGTTAATAAGAGGTGCACTTGTGATATTTCCACCAAGATATCTTTCATAGCAGCATAAAAAGTGAGAAAAACAAAGGTGGAAACGCAACATAGATGCAAACTGTGCTTTAAGTGTGCAATCTCATGCTATAAGTGTGGAAAAATTTTACGCAATCGTCACTGAAAAGTCACTTGTAACTCAATGAGTAATCAGCCACACCTTTCTTTAATAAATTTTTAACAAATAATATTCAAATATTTCTGTGTAAACTAAGTATCTATAGAATTACCACGCACCTAAGGAAAATTGTTAACTTTTTACCCAAGCATGAAGAGCATTCCAGAGTTCAATTTCAAGTACAAATATTTGCATTTGAATTTCATTTGAATTGATTGCTGCACAAGGCATAAAATTTAATACCTCTCATGTTCAAATTAAATAAACATAAATTCCGTAAGACCTTTCCTCTGGTAATGTAAATACATCATTTAAAATGCCCATTTCTTTTTGATATGCGATGAGTGAGAAGGCACTCAAAAGCACACCTGTAAAAACCCTGAGTCACGGAGATCGGGAGGTTTCTTACAATTTTCCACGTACCTAATCGATTTATAAATTCAATTTTTCGAATAATAGAGCAAAAATTTTACTAGAGTAGTTTTGAAAAATCAGCGTCACTTTACATGGGTTGTGGTTAACTACTCAAACTCAAATTACGTAATAATTCTTGGTTTGCAATTTTGACCAAGTGCTTTAAATTAGCAATTCAATTAAGCAAAAAGCTATTAATTCGATACGACTTATCGAATTCCGTTTTACCTTCGCTTGGTCGAGTTAATTATACCACATTAAGATAAATTTTCAATTCGTTATTTACATGTGAAGGGTCAAGATTTCCTACTCTTCAAAGGGGTGAACCTTGTTGTATATTCCTAAGTTTGTGATAATAATTCAGCAATAGTTTGTTGATATTATATGTATATCAGGAACTCCACACTCTAATTTATATATATATAATAGATTTCGGTTCTTTTACTCTAAAAATCATTGGGAAATTTATAAAAATATAAGCAAAACAAAATTAATTTGATTGTATTATACAAAGTACTAAAATACATTTTAATTTATAAAACAAGCGCAATTTTAAACACGTCAACCCGTGGCTGTGACCTACAACGAATTAAATTACATTCTGGATGCTTCCTTTCAAGGATCACATACCGCACTCACACACCATTAAGAGGATCCTTCAGGCAGGATAAAGGAAAATAAAACGCCCTGGCACCTTTTACTCCCTAATTGCCGGCGACGAAATTCTTACCCTAATCAGCCACACATTTTACCTTCACTCGCATTTCTAGGAATTTGGAAGTATCTTTTATGCAAATGCGTTCGCTCACAGCCACGGGAAGACATCATGTCTTTATGTCTTAATATGATCATTCTTTTCAAACAGGACGGGCTTTTGCCTGTTTATGCTTGCTATAGTTCGGCCAACCTGCTTTGTCACTGTCCTCACTGACGTTTCGATCCGCTGAACTAAGCGTACACTCCTAAATCTTGAACCAACCAACTTAGCATTCAAGCTCCTAGATGGAGAGCCTTACTGAGCCAACCAAGCTAACCGTTCATGATCCTAAATCGAGAGCGTTACTGAGCCGACCAATTTAACAACTCATTAGTTTTTCTTGTAATACAAAAATAAACATTTATTCGCCCATTCGATGATACTGCCAGACTTACAACACACTCTGGCTACTGTCCTTTAGACTCTTAAAAATCATACATTTCAAATTTGAGCTTACCCATGCAATTGTTTGTCACCAACTCCAAGTTAAAAGTGTTCATTCAAGACACTTTTTTATTATTTGTTAATTTATGTACATGTGATGTTATATGCTTCACATTTCCTAAACTACTACATGCTTACTTACATATATATTTTCTAACTATTATTCTTCAAAACCATCTTCTTCGTCAAATCCGCATACCAAGTCTAAACCTTGTAATCTCTAGAGACATGGCATCCAGCGCATATTCTTAGGTGTATAATTCTTGGCGTATAATGACCATGACCATTACATTTAAAGCAAACTAGATTGCCCTACCGATAATTATTATGGCCAGAATAATTCCTACTCACTGGTGTGCGATTCTCTCTAGATTCTCTTCCATTTCGGCTTGAGCAGTTGTAGGGTGTCCTAAATGGCTGCAACCTGCTGGCGTGTTTTGAAGTGCTCGGTTGATTTGTTGTCAGTTGGTGTCTTGCTTGACCTTGTTTCTCAATTTCTTCAAAGTTCTTACGACTTTCAAAAGAGCTGGGATATTGTAGCAGTTTGAAGCCATTAATACGTTCACCAGACTTTGGTTTGTCAAGCCAGAGATTACGTATTTTATGATAGTCATCTCGTTTAAGTTGATCCTTTTCCCAAGGGCTGCAACTTGGTACACATAATTCTCTATGGATTCGCCTGCTCGTCTTTTCCGTTCCATTATCTTAATCAAAACCGATGCTTCATCTTCTCCGCTAGGGAAGCTGCGAAGCTGTTCGGGTGACGTCGTGCTTTGATTGATACCAGTAATACGCAGCATCACCTAAACGTAAAGTAGCATAAAAAAGTGCCGTGCGATCATCCCACTCGTACAGCCCTTTCAACCCTTTTACAGAGTCCATCCAGCTCCTTGCCGTGACAATATTTTGAAACGGATCGAATTCACTTAATAATGCCCTAACCTGATTAATCCCAATTTTCATTTGACTGGGTTCAGTGAAAGAATTTTCCTTATCAGCCGTACTAGAACTACAACTGAAACATGCTTCTTTTTCCTTCAAAGCTTTCTATCTCTTCAATAGCTGCGTTCTTTTGGCAGCAGAGTACAGAGTTGTCATACATTAACCGTGTTAAATCAACTCGATTATTTAACCGGAGTTAAAAAGCTTACTGGATTATTTAAGTCTTCTATGGGAAAATAGATGGCGCTTATTGAAAGTTTTTGTGTTTAAAAGTTGATTTTGCTCATCATCGCAATTAAAATATGCACTAATGTGGGCAAAACTAACATTAAGGTAAATTTCAAGTTAATTACGGTCTTTACTTATCTCGGGTTTGCTTAAAAAGAGGAAAAGAGAAAAAGAAGAATTAGCTATATACTCCATGGATTCCAACCGTTCTTTTCAGCTTTCATAACTCTGTTGCCCAAAAGAACACAGCTAATAAATCATTTTCCCACCTGAGCAACTCGATTTCTATAAGGGGCATCGCGTGAACAGGTACTTCAGAGTTTTCAACTCCACTGGTCTCATCCTGCATTGCGTACTCATTCACTGTTTTTTTTTAATTATGCGGCACTCTTATCCTATATCCTATCTATCTTACACCTTAGACTCTTTGTATTAATATAATACGTCTATATATGTTATCACACTACCACCTTATCTACTGTAATTCTATTGGTAAATAATAGTTTTGGTGTTGTTACCTATGCGTTTCCCTAGCACTTACTTGCCAATTTCGTATGGGATATTGTCAAAATTCCACGTAATTTTCACTTTATCAATCAAATTTGGTCCACTTATTTAGTTGTTCACTCTATCACCAAATTATGTTATCAATTCGTATCAGTTTATTATATATTTAAATACACTCTTTCGACCACACTCATTTCACTTGCCAATCACATTGATACCCACTTCAATTTAAGTTTTTGTTCAGATCACCTGCATCCTGTAAATCTACTTCGAAATCTTTGTTTTCGGTTTACCCCACACCTGAACTATAAAACAAGCGCAATTTTAAACACTTCAACCCGTGGCCGTGCCCTACAGCGAATTGAATTACATTCCGGATGCTTCCTTTCAAGGATCACATACCGCGCTCACACACCATTAAGAGGATCTTTCAGGCAGGATAAAGGCAAATAAAACACATTCGCACCTTTTACTCCCTAATTGCCGGCGACGAAATTCTTACCCTAATCAGCCACACATTGTACCTTCACTCGCATTTCTAAGAATTTGGAAGTATCTTTTATGCAAATGCGTTCGCTCGCAGCCACGGGAAGACATCATATGTCTTAACATGATCATCCTTTTCAAACAGGACGGGCTTTTGCCTGTTTATGCTCGCTATATGTCTTACTTGCAACAAACTTTTCCCTAAATTAACTTTTCTCTAAATCATTTTTTTCCTGCAGTAGGTGATAGACGAATGAGGAAAAAAGACTTGCCGTATCCTTGAGTCAACAAGGCATTTTTGAAAGGGCACACTCTACAACAGGGGATGGTTGAAACGTATAAAAGGGAACTTAGAATAGAAAAAATCCAAGCAACAAAAATCGGTCTTTGTGAACCAGACGACACAATTATTCATTTATCCTTCGGCAGATCAGACACAATCCAACTATAAGTGGACCAGAACTGTCTCGACTATTGACAACACATTCTGGAATACAACCCGTAAGTAAGGACTACGGAGTAGAATCGCTGTTTGAAAGCCTTCCATCAATGCGGTTAATCGCAAAAAAGATCCAGTAAGCCAAAAAGCACCAACATAAGCTAATAGGCTTTTGGAAAAGGGTGATTTTCTCCGACGAGTCTAAATTCAATATAAAATATCATGACGGGTGAGTTCGGATGTGGCGGGAAAGGAATACGAGTCATCACAAAAGAAATCTGTTACCTATATTTAAGCACGTCGGAGGATCTGTAATGGTTTGGGAGTGTTTTTCCGCCGCAGGACTCATGGGTTCTGCGAAATGCATTAATATTTTGAGAAATCATTTACCAAGGAGTGCAAGAAAACTGGGTTTGGAGGGTCGTTATGTGTTTCAACAGGATGACGATGCCAAGCATACCGCTCTGAATACCAGGTTGTGGATCCTCTATAACTGGCCAAAATACTTCTAAACTCCTCATCAAAGCCCAGATCTCAATCCCATTTAGAATCTGTGGTCACTTTTCAAAAGATTTCTGAAATATTACGATATCCGGAAAATCCCAAATGATTTCACCTGGAAGCTTGTGTAACAGTAACAAGTTACTGATAATTACCCACAAAGCATTATATAATTTGCTCGCCGTAATCCTGACTGACGTCAACCTGATAGTAATGTAGAATTATAGTGTAAGAGGTGATTCCTTCTGGAAATCGTGATAGAGAACGGTAACATAAAGAAGGGAGCAGGATGTCCTAAGTTTGATTTTTGAGGATCGCAACACAGAACACAAGACAAGTAGCTAGGGGTTCGGAATCAGCAAAAGTTACCCCCATCACATCATACAATGGTTCAATCTTCATCCATACCATTTCACACCGTACAACAATTACATTCTGAAAATTTATAGCGTTCGTCAGGTTTACTGCCGACAGTTGGTAGCACAAGGAGGTGGAAATTTCAGCCAGAAAATTCTATTTAGCGACAAATGGTGTTACGGCAAAAGGAAGCCGTGAGATACATTGGAAGATTAACGTGTGGGCTGGTATAAATGGTATAATTGGCGAACAAATTATTGGACTCTTCTTTCTGCCTCCCAATTTGAATGAATCGAACTATACCGCCTTTTTGCGATTTTTTACTTAGTTATTTGGAAGATTTAGCTCAAGTAATTATGAGACATTTTGTGGTAACAGCGTGATGGAACAGCAGCTCATTACGCTGCCACTGTAAGAGAAATATTAGATAATTAATATCCAGCCAGATGGATTGGCCGCAAAGGTCCTGTCAACTAGTCCACAAGATGCCCAGATAGCAATCTCTTTTGGTTTCTTTTTTGGGCATGTCTGAAGAAACTAGTTTACCATGATCCTCCTAACATGCAAAATGAACTTCAGCTAAGATAATCAACGAAGTGCTACAATCGATCGAGAGAACCTTTGTTTGGTATCAGTAAGCTTCATAAAAGGCATTTAAGGTTTTGGAACGAAAGGATTATATTTAAATTATAGACTCGTTGGCACAGTAATATAATGTAGAAGAAACTTGCCAGAATTTCACGGTACGGAACTGAAGAGGGGTGAACATTAATAATGGCAACAACAGATGTCTTATGTATAGGTGGCAAAATACCAAAAAAGTCTTATCAAAAAAGTGTTATCAAATAATGTAACCTTCGTGGATTGCAAAAATGGCGAATTTCTTGCCCTGAAGCGTTTGAATTTTTTGTCCTGCATATGGGTGGAAAGAATATTTCAGATCAATTGGCTTCCATCTATGATCGCCATCAAAAATCTCTTATTGATGACTCTTATATGGCTTTGGCAGAACAGTTTTTCTTTGTAACTGTTGGGACATAAAAGTCCCCCTTAAGCTTTTGGGATTCTCCTATCACATGTGTTTCTATGATCCTGTGCAGTCCTTTTTGTCAGAACTACAGGAATATGTTGTCCCTTCCCCTCTACTCATACCATTAAAAAATAATTTAAACCATGTAAACCAAGAAATAAAATACGTTTTGAAAGGATTAAGTCAAATGTAGGAAGACATCGTCTATTGGTTTTTCTCATTGTAGGCAGTAGATCACTAATTTCTATTATCAATATGTCATGGGGGCACTCTGGACGAATACGTTCCGAATTACTCAATATCTATTAAAACGCTCCAGTGACCATAATGTGTATTTCTCTATTAATAAAATGTACCAGACGTTGGTATTTTAACCTTAAGTTTTATTACCTACTTTCCATGGGAATCAAATACAAACACGCTCTGGTTGGAAGCTAGTACCCTACTTATTGCGTCAGATCTGCGGCTAAGTTCATCTGTCCTGAATTTCATATAATTGTCCCAATGGTTTTCTATATATTAATTGTAAAGATACAATTATACCACAACTCCATTCTTACTTGATTCATTTTTCTATGGCT
>QYTT01088384.1:2100-13709 GCA_006980735.1 Dasypogon diadema | reverse complement strand
TTTTTCCTAGCTGAACTCTAAAATCTAAATCGATGACCCTTACAGATTTATTGACAAGAACTAGTGTTGGCTACTGGCATTGCCACTAACACAAATTTATATTGAAATTTTTAAATAGAATAGAATAATAACAGAGAAGCACCCTTTTAGTGCCGGAGGCCGATATATCGGCTCTTGCTGCACTAGCGAGAAGTGCCAGAGCCGATATATCGGCCCGCGCCTTGTAGCGCTTTACTATTCGCATTGCGGGAGAACTCTATCTCAAAATAAATTTGTAATACGTTATAATGATCTAATTTCATTACGAGAGAACAAAAAAAATAGTTTTTTGTTTTAACTCTTTGTGGACGACGACTTTGTCCTATCGCTTGGAGGTACGGAAACCTAACATAAACACCAATGGTCGCCGCTCAGGCGACATTCGACCTGCGGTGTAAATAGCTGTGACAATGGGCCCTTATCGGAACTTTTCGGCAGCGTGGTTATGTAAACAACTGTTTGAAGACTCTCGCGAAATACATTGGAAATGCAAAGTATATGCTTCATAATAATTGGTCCATATAAAATTATCATGAAAAGATGACTTTTTGTATGTGCAAATACGTTTTGTAATAAAGAACTCAACTTTTACTTTTTTTATAAACACTTATACCTTTGTTATTTATATAATTTCAAATGAGTAGAGAAAAACTAGTATCATTGTTTTGTTCTCTATTTCATCCTTAGTATACTGCTTTTTGAATCATGTAAATATTGTTTCTCGTTTGGTTTTTATGAGCATTTTTCCAAACTCTAGTAAAACTGTGAAATTCGGCCGGTTATTCTCGCATAGGCACCTCTTTTTCGCCCGGCGCTAAAAGGGTTAAAATCTCTTACAATAGGCTTGTGTTCTCTCGGAATTTCTTCATGCAAATTACATAAAACTACGTAGAAGTATTTCTAGTTGACTGGAAGACATGGTAGTATGAATTCGTGATGAACAATTCCATTGTAATCAAAGAAAACTGTTAGGACTTTATCATTTGACCGGAGTTGATGTGTTTTATCGAACTGCTTTTCTTTCTCAGAAAATTTCCATTGGGACGAGTGAACCTTCATTTCAAAATCGTAGTCACACACCCACACACAAGCTTCGTCACTAAGTTATGAAGCTTTTGAGCAAGACTATGTCATCAGCAATTTTAGTAAGCATTTCTTCAACGATAGTTATGCGATGCTGTTTTAATTGTAGATGCTGAACAAATTTGACTGCTACTCGCTTCATGTTCAAACATTGGTAAAATTCGCATGATACGAACCGCATGACGCTCCTGTCCTCTCTAATGGTGCTTACCACGCACAATCTCTTTAACATTTTCCATGTTTTCTTCATTGGTTTATGTGGTAAGACGTTCACACCTAGCGTCAGTTTGGTTGTGTACCAGTCACAAAATCGTGCTTGTGACATAATATCATCGCCGAAGTCATTTTTTAATGTTTTAAACATTTCATTGCATCTTATTTTATTTTTAATTCTAAATTTCAGATAAACTCTCTGATCCAACATTTCGCCACACAAAAAAACACTTTGAAGTTTGTCTTGCTTATTTGCTCGCCACAGAAAAACTAAAGCGTCGCACCTGAATGAAAATTAATACGTATATCATTGGCAGGGTAGCACTACCAGCCTACAAAAAAAATCAAGTCAACTGCTAAGATACAGTTCGTGCAATTTAAAAATTCTAGCTTCATTTTAAATATCTCGTAGTCTCGAACATCTAATGTATTCCAACGTTTATATTGTTATTAGAAAAAAGAACCCGGTCAATTATTGACCTCGTTGGGATTGGAATCCAAGACTTCAGAAATCATAAGCAATCGCGTTATCAACTGAACCTTTAACGCCAATGCAGGTATAAATATTTATACCATTTTCAAATTAAATGAAAACTAATCCAAGTTAGATGAAACTTTGTGCAAGTTAAGTGAAACATAGGAAATGCTAAACAGGAGGCAATTTAAAGGAGTAGGAGTGGTTAGTGCTTTCATCGTAAATATATATCGTAAACATATATAATAAAACTTTTAAGTATTTGGGGGCACGGTAGTGACCCCGCCAAGACGAGCCAAGTGAAGCGCAAGAGCACTACCTTCCTTTTCTCAAAGCGCTTCGTCGTTTTTTTGAACCCTCATAACTTGGGTTTGAATTATATCAGATAAACAAGATTCTCGGAATATCATGTCAACAGTCGACTCATTAAACGTATAAAGTTTCAATTGCATGGCTCTTATACTTTAGATTTTATTGATATCTAAAGAATTCCGATTTCGTCACTGACTCACTGATAATCATCAAAATTCTTAGGGTACTTTCTGAAGCCCTAGAAAGCTGAAATTTGGTATGTAAGTTAGTATTAGTACACAAACAACAAAAAAATTCTAAAACTTGTAACTTTTACCCCCAAACCCATTAAACTATGGGATGGAAGGTTGTATGAGACTTCCGCAAATTTTGATGCTAGAGGTCTGAAAATTGTTATAGGGACTCCTTGTTATAAATAAATCCTTGTTATAAATAATAAAATACATATTTAAGGATTTTTAGTAAATCACCCCCCACCCTTTAAATTAGGGGATGGAATTAAGCGCGCGCAAAACGCCTAATGTGTACCCGCTGTGATTGATGATGAAGCAAATACACCGCGGGGCGAGCTTACCATCCGAACAGAAACGATTGTTGCCGATTATGCCCGAAGTCAATATCAGAAAGCGTTCAACCCGAACGGGCACACACGTGAGGGCACACGTCGTTGCGGCAAAGATAGATAGTGGGCTATGAAAAAAGGCACCTCTGATGTGCAAGAAATACACCCCAAAAAAAGAAGGAAAAAATGAGCAACTTACAAAAGGAAGTGAAATCCCACCAAAAGCATTTTCATGTAAAATGTTGCCAAGACGAGACCATATGGCTCGCACTCTCAAAAGGTTATCAGATCTCATGTAGAGCCAAGCTTCTAGCTCTACACGCCCTAACTCTGCAAGCCTTAACTTTACAAACTCTACACCTTAGTCAAAATATGTGGCTTGGCCGTTTCGTTACTATAAGAACTATTGCATAACAAAAACGTAATGAACAGTGAATAAATTTTACACCTTACGTCCATGTGACGGTAATTTATTTACTTTTAAGTGTGAGTGCTAAATAAAAACGCACTTATGTTTAGCGTTTAAAAGAGGAAACGAGGACAGGAATAGGGCAGGAAGACGATCCGGATCATTAACGGTTTTTTAGGTTCTAAAGACGAGGGATTGATAAAGATGTATCATAGGATGCAGAAAATGAACTTGTTCTATCTGAACTAAATGATTCTGATACCGATGATATGCTTAAGATGAGTATGTAGAAAATGCCGCAAATTTACAATACATGGACGCATTATTATTGTTGATAATTTTTTTAAGTCGTTACCTGTTGCCCCTTTCCTCATATTCTGAAACCTTTGACTAGTCAGAATGTTGAAAAAAAAATATCTTACATTACTAAAGAAATGCAAGCTACTATACATTCGCCTATAGACTGATAGCATAACATCTGTGGATAGGGTCCTCCAAAAATCCAACATCATATCCTAGGTAGATAATATGGATAAAAAGCTAATAAAATATACCACGAAGAAGCGAACATAACAGTGGCCCCTAGCACTTTTTTCATAATATTTTGGATATGGCTGCTCTGGCGGCCTTTATTATATACGATACGATAGAATGCATAACTGGACACCCAATACCTATCTCATTTACAACCATGCCAAATGAATCAAACCGAGATCAAATAGGCAGACTAAAAGTAAAAGACAACCGTATTATTTACAAAAAGGAGGGTATAAGAGGAAACAGTGCACAACATGCACTAAACATTTACTTACAGAACATTCTACAGAATTCTCCAAATATAATAAATGCTAATTATAACAAATTTTATATCTGTATTTAAATAATAACTCTGTTTAATTTTGCTTTCAACCCATACTACTAAAAAATGATTACATACCCGGGTATGTTTACACTTTCGTAATGTATGTTTATAATATCGGTTTATTTTCTGAAATTACCAGAAATATTTTCAAAGCCTTTAAGCATATGTGAGCTACAAATATTTAACCGTTATATTTGTAAAAGTAAGTAAAAAGAGAAAAAAGGGTAAAAAATAAAACCATAACTTGGATAAGATTTCTTTTAACTTGGGCTAGGTTTCATTTAACCTGGATAAGGTTTCTTTTATATTACACCAGGTTTAATTTAATAAATAAATAAATAAATATATATATATACGCGTGGTTAAACAATCAAGTGAATAAAAGTGCCTTTTCCGAATAAAGCTGACCTTAGAAGTTTTGAAGCAACATTTTAGATATGAGTAAGCGCTACATATTTCGAAAACTAGAAAGTAGAAATCCTGTTTCTAATGTTACAGGCGTTCAAATCAACAATCAAACTAGTTTTCACATAATCGTATTCAATAAATTCAATGTTATAGGCCAACCAGAATCCAAAACTAGACACCATGTTTTAACCTTTCAGAAATTAAGAAATTGCACCGCATAATCGCTTGAAACTCTGTGGTCGGTTATTTACACAGGAAGCCGAAAATAGAACATTCCTTTATGAACAAATTTATTTGCAGCGAATGGAAAAACTTGAATTTTAATAATACAAGGAAACCGCACAAACCACAAAGCAGTCGGGTTTAGTATTAAAAAAAAATAAGAGTTCCAGCAGACACATACCATGCAATTAATGCTCACATCACATGTGACAGTTTGTCAGACTAATTGACTCAGTTTAAAGAAAATACTGAAAAGAAATTTATTGAATATTTCCCGTAAGTAATTAGTAACACAGCTGCGTACATATGAGTCAATAAAAACAAAAATAGGCGCAGTAAAACCATTCAAGTGTAAGTAAGAGACCGAGACGCAAACGAAAATTGCTCAACCCTAGATACTTGAAGATCTGAGGAACACAACATTTATTTTCACCTGGAACGCACAGAAGCGCCGCGAAAGCTGTCATAATAATATTCACGATAAAATTAACGAGGTGTCGTTTGCATTTCATGATACATATGTCATTTTAATGTAGATTGCAATTTTATACTAGAAAAAACTGATTACTACTGCCGGCATGACTATACCGACTTAGGTCAGACTGTTCCGGAATTTGTATATTTTTATCGCTTACTGATTAGTCCCAAGTTGTGACTTATGACCCAACACGATTACGATTCATTACGAAATGTAAATTTCTGTGATGCTGTGTTATCTTTGACGTAGACGGTCTTTTAGCGTCTTCACACCCTCTTTCTTGTCAGTAGAACATGCCTGTGAAATTAGTTCCATTTTCGTATTGGAATGTGATCTAAAAAGCCGGATTTTTAAGAAACTTTAAACGAGAACTATTTGAACTTGAAAGATGGACTGATAAGCTGTGTGGTAACAAGTTTAAGATATATTAAAATAACACATATTTTAATTCAGATGTGTTTTCATCTTTTTAACTTGTTCTTCCTCATATTTATATTCTCTTGGGTAGAATAAGTTTAAGCAAACGCTTGTAAAGTCTAAAAATATAAAAATTATATATAAAATTAATGGGAAACAAAAAGGAATCGCCTTATGGATGTCCGTCTGTCCATTCAGCTGTGCATCCGTCTGTCTGTATGTCTGCCAGTCTATCCGCGCGATAACTCAAATACGCTATGAACTAGGAACTTGAAAATTGTTACAGAGAAACGTTATTAAAATTGGAAGATCATTTTTCAAAATATGTCAAATCGGACAACTCTTTCATAGAGTTGCCACATGAAACCTGCAATTATATCAGATAAGAAATTGTTTATTGCTTCTAAAATGAAAGCGGTTTGAGGTATATGGATTAAACTTGGGACACAGATACTTTATTCAAATTAAAATCTCATATGACAAAAAATGAGCCCGCTCTAAGGGTTGCCATATGAATTCTATAATTTTTTTTATTTATTAAATGATTCCTCGTGCTCAATGTTTATGTTGGAGAAAATTGTTAAGTATAAACTGTTAAATCGACAGTTAAGGTGAAAAGTACCAGTAATTGAGGCAATTTATTTTTTTACTTATCGAGTGTACACAGCTAATTCTTACAAACTATAGACAGCTTAAAAAGATATCAATTATAACAATAGCTAAATAATGAAAAAGAGGAGGAGGGAATAAAACACTAGCAGGAAAGCACTGTTAAAAAAATGACAAAAAACAAACATCGCGTATTTGTTCTCCTTTTCGACAAAAGGCACTGTGTCTGCAAGCAAACCCTACTTGCCTTCGTGAAATGATTCATAATAGGATTTTGAAAAATTCTTATATATGGATCAAATTGTTGGATCTTCGACTTGTGTGTCCACGCCAGGTGAGGCTGGCACTCATGGCGTTCTAATGAGATCGCTATTAAGGTGGAAACTCAATGATTGCATTGCATGCGTTGCGTACATTTTTACATACATTGCGTCGGATACGTAGTCGCATACTCAGTTCCAATGAATGCAGTGCATGCTCTGAGGCTTTGACAGCAAAATCTGAAAACAAAGAAGCAAAGGAAAAGAGTCTCCAAGATAAAAATAAGCATGAGTAATTTTGCGCTGTTCTTAGATTTCATTGAATATATTTTAATAGTTTTTGAAGTCTTTAAACAATAAAAAAATAAAAAGTGAAAAATGTAAGCAATCACGTAGATTTATATTCTTCTTCTTCTTTCTCTTATAGAGAAAGAACAATCCTTATTTCTTACACAAATTGCTGTCACTTGCCACATTCGATGCAGTACAGACTGAAAGTTGGGCAATATATATATATATGAGAGAAGTACACAAGATTTACAATCCTTTTCCGTACTAGTTACTAAACAGGAGTAAACTACATTTGATTATAAAAGAAAAAAGATACAATATGAAATGAAAAAGCAAATTAAGCAATAAACGAGCAAACTAGTAACCCATTCTGCCTCATGCGGGATAAATGTATAAAAAGCATTACACAGAGATATGATTCCTTAAAAGCGCCTTAAATGTGCCAATGGTAACCGCAGATTGAATGTCAAGAGGTAGGTCATTCCAAAGGCGAATGACCTGGACAAGGTAAAAACTCTTCATGACTTTCCTATGGAAGTGTGGCATCAGTAAGTTTCGGTTACGTCGCGAACTAGTGAAAATAAAAAGCTCTCTAAGGTAGCCCGGACTCTTAGTGCAAAGCAACTGATACAAGAATACTAAAGACCTATACTCTAGATAAGCACCCAAAGAACAGCCAAGCAAACGTGCTCGAAAGGGGGAGACATGGTCAAATCTCTGCAGCCCAAAAACAAAGTGCGTACAGTCATTAAAGGCAACCTCCAATCGACGAAAACAGGTTCTACAAAGTTTTGGAAATACCATATTACCATATGTAAAATGAGGCAAAATTAGAGCCTTTACCAACTTTAAACGAGTATCACAAGACAAAATGCTCGCCGATAGCCACAGTCTACGTAAGTCACCGTAAATTTTACCAAGTTTCACGCTAACGTCGTCGCAGCACTTCATGTGCTGGTTTAGCCAAATTCCAAGGTTATTAATCTTATCCGATCTAGGTATTAAAAATCCATTTTAGAATTAGAGATATCAAGAACTTCCAAGGCGCTATTCTTAAAGCTAATAAATTGGGACTTTTTAGGATTTAACTGAAGACCATTCTGTATTGACCAGGAATATATACTTTCCAAATCCGAATTTATGCGAGCAATGTAGTCTTCGAGAAGACCAATAGATCGACTCAAGTAAATCTGAACATCATCAGCATACAGATGGATACTCACATCGCGGACCACCGTCGGCAAGTCATTGATGAATAAGCTGAATAACAGAGGACCCATTATAGACCCTTGAGGTACACCACGTGTTAAAGATAGTGAGGAAGAGAGTAAATCACCCACTTTCACATGCTGACGACGGTTCGGCAAAAAATTAGTGATAAGCAGAGAAGCAGAATTGTCGAAATTAAACTGAGTAGATAGTTTGTGCACTAGGATATAATAAGTTACAATCGAAAGCCTTGGAAGAGTCCAACAACACCAAGACAGTAAATTCATCTAGATCCATAGCAGCTCAAATATCCGAAGTGATCTTTAAAATAGCGGTTTCACAAGAATCTGAACTCCGAAAGCCGGATTGCATTGGAGTTAGTAGACTGCAAGACACCACGTAAGAAATAACCTGTTTATACATAAGCTTATCCAACACTTTGGACAAAAACCCAAGCAAACTAATTGGGCGAAAGTCGGATAAATTTGTCGGAGAGGATCTTTTTCGTACAGGAATTACTGTGGCAACATGTGCGTTGCATGCGTTGTATGCATCATTTATTAGGTTAGCTTCCATGTTCAATAATCTGTCAAAGTACGCAACGTATGCAATGCAATCTTTTAATTTCGCTGATCGAAACACACTATATTTTTCGCAATTTTAAATTGCTTTTGGAAAGGAAAATGGAAATAACTGCGACCTATAAGTGAGGGGGAAACGAAAGATGGTAGTTTGTTCCACATTCGTACAGTTTGGCTAAAAAAGTATTCTCTAAACTTGACTGCTCTGCTAGATTTTGTCTCAAGGACGAAAGGGTGGAGGTGACTCGATGCGCGGGTATCATGCGTAGGGACTTGTTAAGAATGAATCAGTACAGAAATTTCTTTAGAACAATGTCCATTAAAGTAGCGATAAAGAGAAGATAGGCACGCAACAATACATCAGTGCTCCAGGGAATCGATTTTGGAAGTAATCGCCTCATCACCAGTGAGCTTAGAAGCTTTTTACCCGACTGTGCAAGCAAAAGAGGGTAATATTTTTAAGATGGTTGTCTACAGGGTGTCCCGGTTAAGGTAGATCGATTGGGCGTCTAGTGTTAGGTCTTCATGTGACAAACAAAAAATTGTAGGGGGGTGGAGGGCAATCCTAACAGTTTTCGAAATAGCCAGTGCCATATATTAACATACACTTTCCTTATATAATTTGGAATTCTCATACGTTTCCTTTTAATTTGATATACGACGTGTATCCACCTAATATTTACCTGCATGATTCGTTCAATTGCCTGTCTTTTATATATATACTAAAACTTTATAAAACTGTACGGAATGTTCGAAGGAACTTCATTTAATCTTCATTTATGAAATTGAAATTTATGACAATCTTAAACTAATTGTAAAAAATGCCAGAAGGGAAAATTCCATGTAATAACCTAATTCATCACTTCAACGAGCGTCTTTCCACAAGAATGCCTCATTTTCGATTGCTTTCAATTTATCTCACTTAAATTAACAAAACTTGGGAAAGCATGGAGAGTTTGTAGCGGGAAAGTATCCCAGTCCATCAGTCATCGTTTTCCCAATATATTTCATTTTATCTCGCACTTCTATGGTAAATTCTATCGCAGAAACCCTAAAGAATTTACAAAATTAAATATTTTAGTATAATATCGACATTACTATCCTACATTTCGTAAAGAATTCTCTTTTTGAGTGGTAGAGCAACACCACTAACCCTAAAAATTCTACCCTAAAATTCATTACAATACCAGCGTAAATCGTTCCTACAGCGTTTGTATATGTACGTGACTTTTGCCAAAGGAAACTTAGATCGATATAAAGGACAGAAAGTTTCGGTCCCTCTAATAAGGAGAGTTTGTCTGCATGACTCTGTCGAAAACGGAAGATGCTTTGTGCATAGCAAATCGGGGTGAGTTTAATGTTCCATGCTTTCCCTTTTTGTGTTTCTCAGTAAGCTACAGTAATAATGGAGGCTTTTTACTGTCTTAAATTCTTGCACAGCTCACTGACTTCTTACTCTATACTTTGAATGAATTACACAAAAATGAAGTTGTTTTGGTCAGAACTCTTGAATGATGTTTTCAGGCGACAAATTCCCATTTCACTTTACTCCTTTGTTCTAATTGTTTTTGTTTTGTTTTTCTTTTTTTCTAAATTGTTGGCTACAACTATGTGAGCTTCGTTCTTGAACTCACAGATTTATTTCAAGGAGCCACGCTTTGAGGTTTTCCATGCTTGAGGCTTCCCCTTATACATGTTTCTGTACTTCGAAAGGCGCCTCACGTCTATTGAGGGAAAATATTTTCTAGAAGAAATATACGTTGGCGTTCAGTTTACACAGCTTATCCATTGCCTTGCAATCGGTGGTACATAGAAAATATATATCAATATTTACATTGAATTGGTAACAGAGGCTATGACTTGAAGTGAATGAATATGAAGATTTATAAAATTCAAATATACGAGTGTGTAACTTCCGAATATTCTATGGAAAGAGTTTTCGAGCGGTAGCTTTGGATAAAAAAGGTCGGTGTGACCTCTTACAAATTATTGTAGTGAAAAATGTAAATAACCAAAACTGTTTTTACTTCAAAAATTTTCAAAATATTACTAAAAAATTGTTTATAAAATCTTAACGTCATTCGATTCGGAATTCGATTTATTCACTACAATTTATACTATACTAAAGATCTAAGAAATATATTATAAGAAAAATAGCACAAATAAAAATATTTTTGTCATGTAATGAAAAAAAGGAGTTCATAAAAATTATTTAGGTCTTTAATACAGTTTTATAAAAGCCTTAAAATTTTTATATTTCAAATAAAGAAAATAGTTCCAGGACAATCTGTTTAAATCTCTTTTTATTTATTTATTTAGTTTAAGAAAGTCGCAAAAAGACACAATACATACCTACATCAATAAAGAACTACAAACAATAAACACAAAACACTCTAACATATAAAAATGAACTTTAACAAAAACAAACTCTACTCTTAAAAAATTTCAACAAAAGTCCAATAGATAAAAAGTACCAGAATATAAAATTTCCAAACGAAAAAACAAAATCAAAAAATTTAGAGCTAAAAATAAAATTGCTCCAGGCAACTGGAAGTTCCAACAAGAGCATTTGCATCCCCATGCGTACGTGATAAGCAACCGAATGCTTAGCTACCTTAGCTATTGTCGAAAATATTGCGGCTAGGAATGCAATAGGGCTATTCTGGATGTATCACCGAAGCATTCACTGAGGCGAATATCACCCCTAGTGCTTTGGAGACAATTTTGTGGTCCCCATTGTACAGGATTACTGCCCTCCAGTTCCCCATCCTCTGCCTGTTCCCTCTTTCTTGATTTAGATGCAGAACACACCGCCTCCAATTGTAGAAAAAGTCTTTGTGACCTTTAACCGCCGAATTAAAGACCTGTAAGAGGTCAGGAAACAACAGATTTCTGAAATATATGAAAAATTCTGGAATCATGCCGTCAAAACCAGGCAAGATTTGATCTCTCAACTCTTTCGTGACAGTGATCAGCTTCTCGAGTATGAGAACTCAGTCTATGATCTCTTTATTATCCTTCGAGACGGAGGAAGCATGTTGGAGAAATTTATACATCCATATAAGAAGACTTTGGCGACATGTGTACAGTGTACGATCGGGCGTAATAGTCTCGGATATAGTCCACCGTCTCGGAGTTTCTTAGACTTACAAGGAGAGGTTTTGACCTTGGCATCACCG